>JAWLRI010000287.1:407482-421707 GCA_034781795.1 Crypturellus tataupa
GGGCAGGATCACCTCCCTCGACCTGCTGGAGATGCTCCTCTTAATGCACCCCAGGATCCCATTGGCCTTCTTGGCCAATGGCAAAATTCTTCTTTTTCAAGATAAACTTCAAATTTAATCTAAAATGCAGTACCAGAAACAGATTGTTCAAATGATTGCTTTCAGCACTCATTACTTACTTTTCAGTACTGAATCAGTTTTTAAATACTGTAGTCATTTAACTCTTAGGTTCACCTCCAGAAAGTTGTCAGCCTACGCTGATTCTGAGTAATGCCAATAACACATCCTCTGTCACTCAAGAACAGATGGATTTTACACTTGGTGACAAAACGTATTTACATGTTACCAACTAATTCTGATTCTTGGGTAAATCTTGGGAGAACCACTGTTAAACTGCTCTGTTCTCCCCTCCCTTCCCCTTGTTACTTCTGTGGTGTCTTATCTGTAATTATTTAGTCTTGAATTTTCTATTCACAGAGAGTTATCAGGATCTTTTGGAAAAACGCTTGTATCTTCTTTCTATTCTGGAAGGACCACAACTTTTCTGTTAACAGAAAAGCACTTAGTGCATCAGGATCTTCAGTCTGGCCCACAGGCAGAGGGAGCAGCACTTGGCTCCATATCCTTCCTGCCCAGGGGCTCTGAGCTCCAGGGCTGAACTGCTCTGCACCACCAGCTGCAGCTGCAGCTCTGCTGTCAGCAGGGAGGACCTCACTCCCCAGTTAAAAGTTCTGAGTTTTATAGGATCTCTTTTCAGAACCAGAAAAAAAAGAGCAAGTGAAAAAGAAAAGCAACCTTATGTGTGAGGGTGTAAAACAGTGACTGAATAAAGAAAAGGCCCAGGAGAGAATAAGAATAAAACTAAGACATAAGATGTTTAATTTTATTTGATAAAAAGTTGCTTCAAAAATACAGATTAACTATATACATTTATGTATGCTATACATACAGATACATTACAAAATATACATAATGGCAAACATCTTTCTGTTACATTTGATAGATGATAGCAAACAACATAAGATAGAATTTGTGTCATGTTTTCGTATCTGCTCTCATCTTAATCCTATCTACAAGGAATTTATAGACATGAGGGATGAAAAAGGCCAATAGATCCATATCCCTGCCCACGCAAAAATCTTCCCTACAGTGCATTTTATTATTGTTCCAGTAAAACGAAGGTTTGTAGCATCTCTCTCACAAGGTATCTAGCTCCTAATCTTGTCCTCCCCAGTACTAATTTCTTCCTAATTCAGATACATCTCTCTTCAAATCAAGCTAAATTCCTTCATTTTCCTTTTTTTTTTTTTCCATCTTCATTACTTCCTTGTTTGCCAAATACAAAACATTTTTAACTATTGTTAGTACTCTTTTCTGGAGGAAATGTACTCCACTTGAAAGCAATGGTCTCTACTTCCCATCCTGCTGGCACAGTGTAAACCTAGAACCAGTCAAAAATAAACTTAAAAGCAACAGTCAGGCAAAATGGACCTGTGTCCCTTTCCAGGCAGTCTCAAGGTTGCCCATTGCCCTGCGGAGGCCAGTGCTGTGAGGTCTCTGGAGGAGCTATCATGTTCTTGAGGGATTTCTTGTACAGCCTCCGCCAGGCCGCTCTGCCTACCCAAATCAAAAGCAGCATCCCAAACCCTAGGCACAGGCAGTAGGAGCTGCCATCTTGATCCTTTCTGGCCGCTCTGCCCTTTTGAGTGGCTGAGGACTGATCCGCTGGAGGGCTCAGGCTCTCTAAGGCTCAGGAGTTGACATGCAGGAAGAGGCAGCGGGAGCTGCCAAGCTGCAGCACTCGCAGCAAAAAGAGAGAGGAGCTGTAGCCACCCCAGCCGAACGGGCCATCCTGGAGCATCTTTCCCACCGTGCTTCTTTCCTGGCCTTTTCCAATTTTAGAGCTAAAACCGAGCTGTTTCTTCCTTACACACTTCTTTGGAGCTACATCTTCCTTCACTGCTCAGGTAGTTCCTTGATTTCTAACTGTAACTTTCTTTGTAGTAATATGCAAAACTTTCTTGGATCTTGCTTTCTCATCAGCTATCATGGTGAATGCACAGGGATTAAAATTTCTCTTATACTTTACTTCTTTGATATTATTGCAAATACTGTGCTGTTTATCTAACTAAGGGGAACTCTTCTTGTGTTCTTCAGGACAAGCAACGTGCAAATATTTAGTAATACCTTAAAGCCAAAGAATTTCATATACCTTCCTTTTTATTATTATTTTAATGCTGTGGGATTTCAGAAAATGGTTCCTGATTTTGTTCTGCCTGCAGTATCTTTGACCACTGATGCCAGGCCCATTACATATCATTTCAGTTTGTTTAACTTTATACTGTTCTTTAATCTCCACAGGCAGCTTGAAGTGCTGTCAAAATACCTTCTGCTACTCCTTGTCTGAATTCCTGAGATCCTGTCTGCAGCCCTGGGTGGAAGAGGGCTCCGAGCTTCTCAAGGGATGAGTCTCCAGGCAGGAAGCAGTGGATGTGGAACATTCCCGTGGCCCTCGTGTCAGGGGAGATGGAGGAGTCGGGCAGCTATGCCCTTGGTGCATCTGGGCATCAGCAGCTGGTGAATCATCATCCTGCTGGTCCTGCGTGCCAGGAGGGAGAGCCGAAGGCAGGATGCCCTGAGGAGCAGCCGTCGAACCACTGTTGAGGCAATTCATAACTCAGTTTGGGGTATTAGCAGTAGGCACATGATCCCTCCTCTTCTACATTTCTGAGCACTGGAGTTTATTAAGCTATTTAACTAGTTTCCTTCATTGACATGTTCTCTTTTTCCTTGTCTGACCCCAGTCTGGCAGATCGGAGATGATGATTTTTTTTGTCCCATTGGAATTGACTCCAATTTGGTCTTTTGAATTGTATTAATTTTTGAAATTATTGGAGGGCAGGTTGGGTGGGAAGGAGGAATAGAAAGGGAGGAACTGTAATATTTTCCTGATTTTCTTGCAAAAAAAGGTGTCATCTGTGGTAAGGAAAACAGTAACTATCTATAGGATGATTACTTATTTATTTAAATATTTTTACCTTGAGGAAATTCTGAATAGGTGTAAAATGGTCAATTATTAATATATTCTAATAAACATCTGTTAAAGATAGTCAATTTAGGTGATATTTACACTGGTTCCCATGGATATTGAATTGGGTTTTACATATGGACATCTCAGTAACAGACATAAAAATACTTTTACTTTAAAATAGTGTTTAAATTGGAAGGTCTTCAGGCACAATTCAAAAGCAACTCAGAATTGTGATTGTTGTATATACTGTGTATTTGTACTGTTGAGCTAGTACTCAACATCCTCCTGTTAAGACTTCAGGAGTATTGTGTCTGCGCAACAGGGTTAACAGTCAAGAATCAGCAAAGTTTATGGATTCATCTGCAGAAGATTATAAAAATAATATGTACCATTATATTTATTATATTATGGTATAGTGTAGTATTTATAGTACTATACTATATTATAGTATTTAGTATATTATTATATTTAAGCTATAACACTCCAAAGAAGAGCAAGTCGGTCTTTCTGTGCTGTTATTTTTACCTGTGTCAGCTAATGCCAGTGTATTTCCAAATGTTTATCTTTGATAATGCTGTTTTTATAAGACAAGGAAAAATACAGTGAATCATCCCTTCTCACTAATTTTACACTACTCTTGTCCCTCTTTGCATTCCTATAGAAGAGCTTTCCTAAGACAAAATAAAAATATTGTAGAGTTGCCTTCTACACACATGGAGGCTTCTTTATATATTTTATATATATTATATATATATCTCAGATATTTTTTCCTACATATTTTTTTAAAGACTTGCCCCTTCATATATTATATGAGTAAATTTTAAAGCATATAAATATATATGTCTGGTATATATGGAAAAAGTATTATGCAAATAGGTGACTTCACTGTCAATAGGGATGAGTTCAGCAATTCTAGGCTAGTCTTATTCACACGGTAAGTATGCTCACAATAGGAAAGTAAATAATGTCAAATCTGAAATAGATACACTGATCAAAGTAACTGCACATACTCACTTTTGTCTTCTCTTCCTGTTCTTTACTTACCTTGTGCTGCTTTGTCCAGAATGAGCAATATTTCTGTGCTGTAATGTTAAACTGAGCTGCTTTTGTATAATGTAATCATTGCACAAGGACATGAAAATATTTACTTCCTAGGCAATGCAAATCTGAACACACACTTTAAAGATAACTTGTTTTTTGTTTTCATTGCCACAGGGAACATTGGCAATGACACACTGTATACTTCTTTTGAGACTTACCAGAAGCCACGACTCTGAAAGGCGCCTGAGTTTAAAATTGGTTTCTTGGTGCAATTGTTTAGTTTTTGTCCCATCATTCTTCTAATTAAAGCATCATCTGTGTTTGGAAACAACTGTTTTGTGATTCCTACAAAACAAAGAGATGACATATATGAGGCTTCCAAACCATGGAAACCATACATGCATGATCTAAAATGCATTTATTGCATCTTTGACATTTCCAGCTACCTCAGTTACGGTTGTAGCTGCTTTTCAGCCTTCACTGACTGCTTCACAGATCTCTTCCACCTCTCTCCCGTGCCTCCCATGATGCTGTGCCTGCTCTTGGCCTCCTGTAAGGGAGCTCCAGGGCCAAGCATCACTATCAAACATTTCCATTTCTGTCCTCCACAGTTCTCACCCCTCTGAATCCTGCAGTTTCTGTTCATTATTCTTCATTTGCAATTCATGTCTCCTTCTCCAAAATTTCTCTTCGTTTTTTCCACTAACTGCCTAACATTTTTTGAAGGCAATATTAACAGAACTGGGCATCAGGAATGCGATTCCTGATCCTCTCTTCTCCACTATCTTTGCTCTCCTTGGTCTGTTTTAATTTCCTTTCATTCTGAGGTCTCACAGCTTCCCTCATCTTTAAATAATCTGATCTAACTCATTTTCTGCAGTCCTAGGATTCTCATACTTCCTTCTTAGTTTTCTTCTTCTTCTGTATGTTATTTTAACTCTTTTCTATTGAATTCAGGAGGGCTTTTGTTTCATTTAATAACATTGGGGGAGGGAGTTGTTGCAGTACGTTTCAGTTTTGATAGGGGTCAGGCGACCGGAAGATATCGCGATGTACGGGAAGATGGAATTCCTCCCCCTAATGACATAAGCGGACGGAAGTGACGTATAAGCCTTTGATATATAAGCACGTGTTATCTATCAATAAACGACCATTTGCCACCTGCCTCGTTGGTGTCCGGGTGCAGATGGTCCGAGCGACCCTGGGGGGGTCACTGAGCTGCTCCCTAAGCTAGGCCGTCACGTCGATGCGAAAGGCGACACTCAACCAAGAAACCTCTTCTTAACACTCAAGATGTTTGGTATCTGGTGTCTTAAATCCCTGGGTCTTTATTTCTTACAACTTGATTTCTTACAACTTTCTTGAACTTGATGAATTTTCCTTCCTTATTTTCCTCATTCACCTGAGCTTTGGCTATATCCACCTTTCCTGATAACACCCAGGCAGAGGGAGTACACTCCTCTTCATAGCTAGCATTCAAGACACAAGCAAAGCTACCAAAAACATTATTATTCCCATTACATATTTTTGAATATATTCAGTTGCCCTTCACTTAAAGGATGCCTCTCCCTTCAGCTTTATGTTATTTTATTGTAAAACTGTCCTAAATACATTTTCACTACCTCACTGTCTCCTTCTTGATTTTGGCACTTTTTTTCTCTATCCAGGCTTCTAAGAAAAAAAGATATAGGCAACTTTACCATCAATATCCTATAGGTAACTCTTGAAACTGATGGCCAGGTTCAATAAAACTTGTCAAAGGTGTGCAGGCACTGGAGGCACAGTGGGTTAAGAACAGATGGGTTAAAAAATGTGAAGATAAAGAAGAAAATACTGAACAGTCCATGACCTGGGTTACCAGCTGTAATGTTTTACTGCCGCCACCAAGAAAGCCCTCTAACAATTCAGTGCCATATTGAGTAACATTAACAAATCGTCACCTATGATTTCCTGAACTTCATTCTGATTCATAGCTGGTTTTGCTGCTTTATCCCTCGAAGAGGAAGACTTTGCACCTGTCAGGCTGTGCGTAGCCATGTATTCGTGTGTATAAAGTGCTTGCATCAAGTCATTTATAAACTTTTGAGGTTTGCTCTTGTTACAAAGTGCGATCTGCCACTTCTCGATCTTGAACTGGAAAACAAAATTGGTCATAGGCAAAACTACTGAAATTATCTGGAAATATTATGCATTATTTATGAAATATTTTACAAATATATATCTTTTTTTTAACTGCAATTTCAAACGCAGTCTCTGCAGACCGTGTACTAGAAGCCAGAGCCAAGCTTGCGTGGCGCTCAACGTTTGGAACAGTGTGTGCAGGTCAGCAGGTTTCTCCGAAGCAAGTGCGGGGCAGACTAAGGACCCCCATTCACAGCAGCGACCACTTCCTCAGCCGTCCTTCTTGCTCAGCGTGGCAGCAGGACACGTTCAGGCAGCTTTCAGCCTTTCTGCTTGCACACCATGCAGGATGGCCTAGAACCTGTACGGCCTGCAAGCAGGGCGCCGTGCCCTAACTGATAGCGCTGCCTCTTAATGCTCTAGGCACTCAGACATCTGCCCAAGGAGATGTCCACACTGCAGCTGTACGCGAGCTCTGAATATGTGGGTCTGAGCTACTTCTATTTAGTACGAAGGTTAAGTTGCTCAAATAACTTGGTCTTTTTAGTTCTTTAGAGCTAGCTAGGGATATTTAGTCAAAGAATCACACCTTGACAATTCTTCACACATTTCTTTGGGGGGGGGATTCCCATAAGAACACATGGCTTCTACAGATTTGCATGACTCAGTGCACAAAAATACTTATGTGAATTGTGAGTGCAGAAGCTGGAATTATTCTTTTCATTAGTTTTTTTTTTTTTTCAGTACAGCCTCTGTGCCTGAGGCTTCTCAATTCTGTTTTGTTGTTATGGAGAATACAGGAACATCTTTATTCAGTGCAAAATATGTATTTCTACGGACAGCTGGCTGGCATTTGGAACAAGAGCAGAAAACACACCATCCTCCATATACTTATTAACAGACTGTGCTGGTATTTTCCTTAGATAACCTCTGAAATACTGTCATTCCCCTCTGGTATTTGAAACACCAGAGCAGAACTTATTCTTGGATCTCAGTGCTTCCTTCATGCACTCACATTCTGCTCATCATGTGTATGCCCGTGCAAAGCCACAGAAATCAAAATAAGTTCCAGGATGCACCAGCACGCTGAAGTACGTCTAGTGTGTCCCATGCAAACATCCCTCTGCAGAAAAGAAGCTCTTTAGTCACTTCATCAAGTGAATGAAGATAGAATGATTTCACAGGATCACCAAATCATTAAGACTGGAAGGGACCTATAGAGGTCATCTAGCCCAATCCTCCTGCTCCAGCAGGAACACCCAGAGTACCTGGCACAGAGTGGCATCCAGGCGGGTTTGGAAGATCTCCAGATCTCCAGAGAAGGAGACTCCACAGCCTCTCTGAGCAGCCTGTTCCAGGGCTCTGTCACCCTCACAGGAACAAGTTCTTCCTCACATGGAGATGGAACTTCCTGTGTTTCAACTTGTACCTGTTACCCCTTGTCCTGTCACTGGCCACCACTGAGAAGAGTTTGGCTCCATCCTTCCTACATTCTCCCTTCAGGTACATACATACATACATATTGATCAGATCCCCTCTCAATCTTCTCCAGACTAAACAGGCCCAAGCTCACTTAGTCCTTCCTCTTACGATAGATGCTCTAGTCCTGTAATCATCTTAATGGCTCTATGCTGGACCTTCATGGCCTACGCTCCATGTCCCTCTTAGACTGGGGAGCCCAGAACGATTTTTACTGATCCATTTTATATTTGTTACATAATTACTTTTTTTTTTTTTGTAATTGTCAAGTTTTATTTTTTTTTTGCTTGAAATTGCCTCTTAACTGACCTGTTTTTCCATCTGTTGCTCCTCATCTTCCACATTCAAAGTTACAGGTGAGCTGGAGTTACTGTGCATAGCTGCATAGGAATCTGCGTAAGAATTGCCAGACGCTTTCCAAACAGCAGGTGAGGGAAGGCTGGACCCAGCTGTTGTTACTCCCCCTCTAAGCAGGGCTTCTGCCATGCCCACCAGCTCCTCAAAATGACTGACTGCCTGTGGCAACACTGGAATTGAAAGGACAGTAATGGCTAAGAACAGTCAAGGAATCTTCCCAACTATGTCAGCACGCATATTTTTGTCATTAAAGTCCTGTCACACAAGCAAATGAGTGGAAGTAGTCAGCAAAGATGCTTTAACATGTTTTTTTCCTTTTCCTAGTCTCTCAAAAATTTCCTGTCATTCTCCTGCTCCCACCCTCTGTGAAGTTGTGACCTCTGCCTTTACAATATGCTAGATCAGTTCTCTCAAACTAAAAGAAGATTATGTCCTTCACAGCACTAAGCTAGGTATTTTTCTTCTTTTTGCTATCTCAAAATCTGAGCAAGCCTTCAGAGATGCATAGAGCATATTTTCCTTTTTTTAATCTATAGAGAATGTCTTGTAAATGGCCACTTCTCTAACATTTAGTTTCAAAAATAAGTTTTCATTAAAAAACAAATCAATTCAGTGTTTTGAAAGGATGAGAGAGATAAAAGAATCATCAAGGTACAAAAAAGGTACAAAAAAAAAGGAAAATGCTGTAAAAATGCTCAAGATGAATGGACTTAAATGTCTAAGTTGTGTGACTCAAATTTTGGAAAATGCTATTTGGAGAACTGAGGAAGAATAATTCAAAATAAAGTGAATGAAATATGGGATAGAATCAGGTGGGAAAGAAAAATAACAAGCATTTACAAAAACATGAGACAATAAAAAACAAGAAATGTAGTAGGTTGCACAGGAGTGCTGTGATGTAGCTGGTGAGGAAATAGCATATCCTCCTTGAAAATTTGTTCTCAGTGGTTTGAAATATTCAGTCTTGGGTGTCTCAGAAAAAGGCTCAGGGTCAAGTAAGAGGGGCTTCAGAGATGGTCTCTAGGTGATTAAGGATTCATTTATAAAAGAACAAAACAGAAAACTTCAGAAAAGAATTAATGTGTTACTCCTAGAGCTCACTAAGGGTTATCAATATGGATTATTAATCAAATAATTTAAAAATAAAAGCACTCCAAAATAAAGAAAATTTCAGTATATCAAGAATGGTTGTTTAATAAATAAGGTTTACTTGGACTGGTCAATGGAGTATTCAAGCTTAGCCTGTGGTTACATATAGGAAACAGAAACGTTCTCTCGGGACTAACTGGCAGGATTTAGATAGATTTTTCTATTTTTAACACTGTGATCATGTGGTCTCCATTTAAGATGATTTTTTTTTCTAAGTGTTGTGGAATTAAATGTTGCTATGTAACAAAGACTTCTGTACTATTGGTAGGCCTTGACCTCGCCAGGTGCTCGAGCATCCACAATTCCCATTCAAAAGATCTTATAGATCAAGCTTTTCACAACCTTCAGGCTCTCTGCTTCACCACAGCATTTGCCCTGTCTTTACCTTGGAGCATGACCAGGGACTGCCTCAGACGGCAGTTTTCTCTCATGGTGTCTGCCAGTTTCCTCTTGAGACTTTTTATTTTGGCACACAGTTCCACTTTGGATAGTGGAAATAAAGGATCTTCATCCTCACTGCTACTTTCACTGTACAAAAAGTTGTTTCCTGAATATGGTTCTCTCTGAAATAAATAAATAAATAAGGTCTATCGAAATCAACAAAACAGAAAAATAAAGCATTAAGATTACCATTAAAATATCTGGCTAAATCAGAATATTCTCTTTGTACACACAAAATATGCAAACAGACTTGGTGTATTTTATTGATAACCGCTATAGAACATAAATATTGCTGTTTAGATTGAATTCAAAATGAAATTTCAGAATAATAGTTGTTATATTTTTTTCTTTATGTTCTCCATTCACTGATTTTCTAAGGTGGTATCTCTAAGAACCAAAGCTTTACTAAACCAAAAGTCTTACATCTCTCTCAAACAAATAAATATCAGTTTCCTTTTGCTTAACAGATTAAAATTATTCCAGATAAGATGTTTACCTGTTTGTTAATTAAAGATGTTTCAAGTTGATTCAGGATATTAGCAGAGGCAGATGCCTGTAATGATTTCTTCCTTTTTATAGGCTTCGTCATTTTCCCCTGCAAGCAAGAGCATCAAGGTACGTCTCAATTTTTACAGAACCCTCCATCAGAGTATCTTGTGGTATACTATAAAATTCTCTTCACTTTTTCTGTGACATTCTCTGTTGGCATTTTTAAATAATATATCTGCAACCTTTTGTTAATCTTGAGCTGTATGTCTTTCCCCCAGTTGTACTACTGCAGTTCTCAGAACCAAGCAGAGCTCAGAAGCCCTGGATCCTGCCCTTGTCTTAGGGCAGAAGATGCAATGGAGCTAGAGGGCACCCAAACAAAATTTTTTTAAAGAAGCCTAGGTTGGCCTAAATGCTTACTCTGACAGGTTATTGTGTTGGGGCATCATGTGAAGTTTGTCTCTATTCCTACCTTTAGTACATGTATTTTGTGGTTTTTGCTGTAAACCACAAAACCACTGTTTTGTGTTTTTTACTGTGAATCAATAGTTACAGTCTATTTGGTTATATTATGAGCTTACCACATAAAGACAGAAACTTACCTGTTCTTGATCCAGGTCACTGTCTTCACTTTCAGAGAATATCATTTCTATCCTCTTTCTCTTGCCTTTTCCAAGGACTTGTATTTTTGCAATTTCATCTGCTTGCAGTATCTTTTGCATCATTTCCACCAGCTCTTGGGGGTCATCTAAAGAGAAGGGAAAGAAATGTCCAAGTAAAGAATAAGCAGCAAAATTAAGCACTGATACTTCGTAAATAGAGTAAAATCTCCTGTTAGTCACAAGCTCTGCTATTGAACTCACCACTCATGTACACAACCTTCACTAGGTGCTTTTCTGTCTGTCTTTCTCCCACAGGCCAGTTTACTAGCACCCGCTCATTTGGTTTCAGGAGTCTTTCTAGCTCCTTGTCATCACTGGGAAGATTCTCTATCCAGGAAGTCTCTCCAATTTGCAGTGAATTATCATTTACAAAATCAAAGAGAGTGAATTTTTTCATTGTTAAATGACTTTCTTCTCACACAGGCACAACCTGCAGAATGAAAAAATAGATGTGTCATGCCACAGGAATGCTACAAGAATAATTTAAAAGCCCCGACCCACCCTGTTAGTCCTAATTTTGAAAATTATCATGTATGAAAATATTCCAGATAAGGAAGTGAAAACTAGCCAAGTGGCATGTTAAATCTCCTTTGAAAGCTGGGAGGCAGTCTGCTCAACACGCATGCATTGGAAAAACAGTTCCCTCCAAAACTACAGAAGCTGCTGCTTTCACTTACAGAGTCCTTGCTTCAGTACTGCTACCGTGTCTCATCTATCTCCTGTCCCACATCTCTACTATCACCATATTTGCCTCAACAGAAGTTTTCAATATGTCCAGAGACTGAAAGGAACAGGTATGATAAGAACTTTCCCTACAGTGAGGGAAAGTACCAAATCTCTATATATGCTATTAAAAGGGTTGTATGACTCTCAGGACTATATTAATCATCTTGGGGGAAGCAAGATGTACAATGGCAGCCTCAAGAAAACAACCCAGAAAACCTAGGACAACTGACTGGATGAAATATGACGCATTCTGGCACTGGAAAATTTGATCTATATAAGAAATGACAGGCTGAGGCCTGGAAGAGAGCTGGACTGCCTTATGAAGAATAACAGCAACACAGAGAGCCCAGACCAAATATATACATAAATCCTTTCCTTGTAACAACAATATTCTTAAATAAAGGACCATTTTAGCACTTTTTAATGCACTGAGGCTCTACACTAGAAAAAGAGAACAAGTCGTACTTTGTAGTTTGTTTTTCTAATTAAGCTGATATGCCATACATTAAAATATGAAATGTGAAATGTTTTCGAACATCACTGCAAGTGTTACCAGTTCAAATACATGTTTCTATAATACTCTGAAAATGAATTTTCTACTTTGAAATTATGAAAATATATAAGACAAAAAACAGGGTTTGTTAAATTTTGATCTTCTTTCCAACATACATAGGGTTTGGCCTGTCAGTTCATAGAGGTGAATTAATTTTACAGAGCTGCAGACTCATGATTTCCCAGCTGTAACTGTGTGATTTCTGACTTGGCCTTAATCAGTCAGAAGCAAATCTAGTGCCTCATGCAGAGGCTGTCAGAAAGGTAACTCAGAGCTAGGAAAGAAGAATTACTTGGGGCTATTATGTCAAAGCGAGAAAGTCTGGCTCTAAGGAGCAGTGTCAATTCTCTTGTAGGAGCCCACATCACTGCTATTCCTCATGCCTATGCTGTGCTTCAGAAGAGCTGGCTTTCCATGGAGAGGTGAACTTGTCTATTTGCAAGACAACTGTGCTCTTGTCAAAGGGTTTATTTGATATGATGAGGTAAGCAGCATAAGAAACTACCATTAAAAAGGATATTAAAACTTTTTGCAGAATGCATTCAGTGCATGGTTGAGTAGTGGACTGACATGCTAAAGAACTGGGATTTATTTGCAAAAATTTGCATAAGTTTCTATAAAAAAATGAAGAGAATTAGAACAATCTGAAAAAAAAAATCATCTCCTGTAAACTCTAGAGAGGATGCGGCTTGAATATTTATGTTAGCACGAGTCGCTGGAAGCCTAATTCTGCCACCTACCCTCTGCATCTTCACTCCACAGGAAAGAATCATCCAAATGAATAAAAGTATAGACAAAACAGAATGGAAAGGAACAAAACTTTGATCAATTCAATAGAGAATTCAAAGGACAGGAAAGACTCAGGATGAAGTTGGATGTTTGCTCAAATCACAATACACCTGATTTAGAACAGTTTGCATATGCCACCATATTAGTATCTTTTTTTCATTTTTATACTTTTTGTATACTTGCCATATTTTTATACTTATACTTGCCATTCATCTTATAATTTCTCATTGTGCATAAAGCTGTTAACTTCTACCTATGATAACTCAGCACAATAATTCCCATCACTCAGTCCTTCAATTTTCAAACAAACTCATGTTCGCCCCTCAAGAATTGGGAGGGACTCCGAGATATTTCAATATTCTCCAGAAAGCTCATATGACAGCACAAGGTATCAATACAGCCAGGATCGCCAATGTGTTAAGACTAACAGCTGATGCTGCTGACTATATTCTGTAGTCCTCCAACAGTCTGTAGCTTTGTTGTCTTATTTTATACTGAGACAAATGTCCCTTTAGCCATGGAGCGTATTTGTGCTTTGTGCTTGTACACAATTACCAAGTCAGAAAATACAGCAACTGTTCCATGCATGGAAGTGATGGGTTCCTAAGGCACTGGGACTATTCACATACACATTGTGACCACAAGCATGTATGTAGTAAGTCTAACAGTCTTCTGAAAGCATCAGATGCGTGTGTGCTTTACAGCTTCATAAACTCAACGGATACTGGGAGTTCTGGATGTTTGGAGCTTGTGGCAGGAGCTGGATGTCACTAGCAGACCCTGTGAAGCACATGAGCAGTAGAACCTAGTCCTTCATAACGAAATAAATCCTTTCTGCAGTCTTCATTACACTATTATCCAAATTATCCAAAAGTAGGGGGGAAAAAAGGATGAGGCTCGGGCCTCATACACCTAGATCCGTGTGAAAAGCTCCAGGCCACAATGCCGAGGCAAACGGTAAGTGCTGACCTATCCTTTCTGCCACTCCATGAGAGTTACAGCTTTTACCATGGGCATTGCAGGACTCTTGGGGTCCAGCAATTCATCTACATTAGTTACAGAGTTATCTCTGACTGCTGAGCTGGCAGGACATTTGCCTGGAGTAGGAGGATGTGTGAGTAAACAACTAAACTGATTTCATTGAGAGACTTAAGAGCTGCCAAACTGTAATATAAGCTACTTATGATGCTGAAATAAATCAGGCAAGAGTTTCACAAACAGTCAAAGGGAGGAAAGGATGGGTCTCTCCATCCCTTTAGCTTCTGGAAGGAGGGAGAGAACTCCCTCTTGGGGCCAAACTCTTCTCGGTCGTGGCCAGTGACAGGACAAGGGGTAATGGGTACAAGTTGAAACACAGGAAGTTCCATCTCCATGTGAGGAAGAACTT
>JAWLRI010000287.1:431948-446071 GCA_034781795.1 Crypturellus tataupa
GGCGGCCGCCCGTCCGCCCGAGCCATGATCGCCGCAGCCTTCCTGGTGCTGCTGAGACCCTACAGCGTGCAGTGCGCGCTCTTCCTGCTCCTGCTGCTGCTCGGCACCATCGCCACCATCCTCTTCTTCTGCTGCTGGCACCGCCGCCTCCACAAGGGCCGGCACCCCATCAAGTCCGTATTCTCGGGGCGCTCCCGGAGCCGAGGTATGGGCTGCTCCGCGGCCGCAGGAGGGAGAAGGGAGGGATGCAGGGAGGGATGGTGGGGGCGACAGCACCTCCTCCGCCCGCCATGGGGCCATGGGCGCACGGGGCGCCCTCCCCCGGGGCTAGAAACTGAAATGAGCGCAGGACTGCGGCAGTCTGGTCCCCACCCACCACCCACCATCCATCCCTGCATCCCCGCATCCCTCTATCCCCAAATCCCTGCATTCCGGCCCAGCGCCGCACAACTTAACGCTCAACTTCTGTGTCCCGCGTGAAATGTCCGCGTGGAGCCGCGGCCAGGGCGCGCGGCACCGCCGCGCCGGGAGCAGGAGTGAGATGCAGCCGCTGTCTCTCTGTTTCCCTTGCAGATGCTGTAATGAGAACTCACCACTTTCGCTCTGAGGTAATTTATTTAGCACGCAATTTCAAGGTCAGAAGTTGTTCTATTTACCTGCATACAATTCGTTAAAGTCTTTTCTTAATGAAATCACATAAAAACTTTTTATTTTGCATGAAAGACACGATGTCCATGTTTTTTTTTTCTATTTTTTTCTGTTTGTTTGTTTGTTTTTTAATGAAATGTGCCACACAAAATGTTAACTCTCCATTCGCATTCTGCTGCCCGGCCTACAGTGTTACATCTAGAGCAATTGGTTGCTTTAAGAAGAGCCGGGCTTATTTCACATGCCCACCTTACCTGTGCCCAAAAGCTGTCCCCAAAGCCAGTTATTGCTGGCTCTGCCAGCGCGTGTGGTGCCTGGGCGTTTGGCGACTGCAGAGCTTGCATTTGTTTGCCCCACTGCGGTGCTCACCTGTGTGTCACTCACGTGCTGGGAAAGTTGGCTGCTTCACTCGATCCCAGGCTCGAGCCTGTTAGATGCCTCATTTCATCACCAAGTCTTCTTGGGTTAGGGAAACTGAAACTCTTACAGGCAGCATTAAAAACAAAAAGCTCCTCTGAAGGAGGAGCTTAATTACTGGAATAGGGGCAGTCATATTTATTTTAGCAGCTACTTTTTTCTTTCCATGCTGCTCTGTAGAGCTTCTATGTAGCTAAATCTCCTGCCACGTTTAAGGTATGACTGATTTAAGCTGCTGATTTAAGGTATGACTCCATTCTCAGGCCTCCTGTTCTGGAAGCCTGTAGTGAGTTTTGCACAGAAATGCTCTCCCTCTAATTTTCCCTTCTTTATTTTTTTATTACCTTGTGTGGGGATCATTGGCAATGCTTTCACATGACACTTTTTTTATGTGATGTGTTTTATTTTAGAAATTAAATTTTGATCTCCTAAATATTTTGCATTTTGCCCCATTGGGGAGAGGCCTTGTATCTCTAGACCTTAGAAAGTCTATTTTTTGTTGCTTTTGTGATTAAACAATTGGTGCTGTTGTGAAGCAGACAAACTTATCCCAGCATAAGTCAAAAAATGTGGATGGTTTAGTTCCATCAATATAACATATTTTGATTCCATGGAGCTTGGATAGAAGTTGTTTAATGTGTTATATCCTCTTGAAAACTGTATGGTTCTGTATGATGACTTGTAATTAGTCATTTTGAAAGCTTGCTTTTTGCTTTTTTCATTCCAGTACATAGTTACTTATGTATCACCCAACTAAAAGTAGACATACTTAAAATACTTCCTAGCAGTTTTCATTTATTGAGGTATTACAATAAAGCAAGCTAAGCTATGATCTGTAAACCAAGCTAAACAGAAGATTTGCTCGATTTTGTTAAGATAGAGCGGTACCATGGCTAATGCACTTAATTGCCCATATAAGAAACTGGTGGAGCTGTTTTCCTGTTCATTATCAGGTGATGCTGACTTTCTATTTGTAAGAGAAAATGATGACTCATTTGACATCATAAAAGTTTCATTTTCCAAAGTTTGTTCAATAAGAGCAACTTATTTTAACAAATCTAACTGAATTCACTAATAACAAATTATGAGTATAGGCTTATGAAAATGTTAGCAGCATCACTTGAAGTGGAATTTGGCGTTCTTTTTCTATTTTGGCACAAACTGTTATGTGCTTCTAACTCCAGTAAGGTGTTAATGAAAGCAAAGCCTGACATGAAAATATGGGCTTTATATAGTATTTCTTTTTTTTTTCTGCAAAAGTGAACATCACATTTCAACTCCAAGTTTTGTAGCACAAGGTCTAGCTTCTGCTATGCTTAATTGTTTGTCAGGCACAGTTTTAGACGGTATTTCATAATGATGATAAAAGATAATGAAAAATCGCTCCATCAGAAATAGCAGGGGGTTGGTAATTCATCTCCTGAGAGCTGGCTTCAAATATGACTGGCATCACACGTGAATATGCAGGTGGTCTAGTGGCAGTACACAGAGAATTATAATTGCCGTTATCTACAGAGCCGTGGGCAATTTCTGCACAGTTGGCTGCCTGCCAAGAAAGTCTTATATTTGGAAAAATAGATGTGTAGCAAATTTATGTTGAAAATCTTTGCCAGAGCCACAGCTCTCATGGTGCATGCAGACACTGTCCTTGTCTCCAGTGTGAGCAATTAACCTCTTCCCTTCCTCAGTACTGAAAAATTAACCCCCCATGAAAAAAGAAGACCTCATGCTCTAAAGTAATTCTGATCATGCATCTGATGAATTGCAAAAGGAGAAATGCTAAGCTTGAAATGAATCCCTGTAAGGATGCTCTGAGTATTATATATCACAGAGGAGTTTAATCCATAAATACTTTGTCCCTTTCTGGGCATCTTCATTTTGAGCATTTGAGCTACAAAGCATTTGATTACTCTACAGCAAGAATCTATATAGGTATTTCTTACTGTCTGAATAAACTTAAATAATTGACCCTCTGCCTCAAAAGGCATGAATTCATGCAAAATTTGCATGAATCATTAGGAATATAAAGTAGGTTAGAGGCTGTCTTTGTTAGAGGAGCTTTGTAGCAGAAAAAATAACCAGCAACAAAATGGGAGATTTTAGAAGAAAAAACAATGCTGTTTCCATCGGCCCACTAACTTGATTATTATCTTAAGTTTCTCAAACCCATTTTTAAATATATTTTTGGCCTCCGCAATTATTATAGTCCTTTAAGTCCTTAAGGATTGTAATTACTCTTAAATTTCACTCCATTTTACAGATATTAGGGATATTCTGTGAGCTACCTTTAACAATCACACCCAGAATAGTTAATGTTTCTAAACTAAGGTAGACCTAAATATGCCATTGCTGTAAAAAGAGAGCAAGTAAATTTTCAACAGAAATGTTCCTTGCATGACAATTCAGTCTTTGATGTAGCTCTTTTAACTGTTCTCTCTTTTCTTTGTTTGGAGAGCCAGTTGTAGAGTGAAATGTCTGTGAAAACATACCAAAGCAGCAATGTAGCTCAGTAAGAGTTTCATTAAAATAAGAGTTTATGATTTTTTTTTTAATATTATTGTTATGTATATATTCAAAAATCAAAATGATATCAGTCATTCATTTTTCTCTTGGTCTATGTAGAGGTTTGGGTTTACCTAAAGTGCAGGAATTTTCTCTTGGGTGTCTTGAGGGCTGAGGCTTGATAGAGTAACTTAGGCTTTACAAAGAGCTTTGAATGTCATCCGTGTTTTGCAGTTTAAAAGCATTTGCTTGATGTGTTTGTGTTACTGTTACTAGACATTAATTTTCTTAATTTTCTTCATTGACTAAGACAATGGGACTATGTGAGGTTTTTGACTCTCGGTTAAGAAAACAGTAAGCGCCTAGACCTTAGGTCCAAATGTCTGGGACATATGAAGGCCTCTCAAAGGTTTTTAGAGAACTAGCTTACTATAACTGAATGGCTAATAGAGTTAATCCAAACCCAAATTAATAAATTCTCATGGTTTGAGAGTAAGAATTCTTAATTAGGAAGGTTAGGAATGTTCCTGTTCTTTCTTTTTTTCCTTTAATACTTGCTTTTTGGTGGGATAATCTGAAGGGATAATTGTGCTAACTGCTAAACCAGAAGTTGATGATTTTCATATTAGTAAGAGAAAAAATTGCTACGTGTAGATCTTTTGTCTGAACATCTCAGCTTTACAGTTTCCCTTTATCTTCTAAATTAGAAATACTCTAAGCTCAAGAACCATGTCATAAGGATATGTGTCTGTGGTTTCAGTGTCTATAGACAGGCAGGAACAAGACAGAATATTTTCCTTTTTATGCTATTTTGACTAATATATTTTGGGCAAGTTTCCTGGGAAGGAGTTCACAGATACCTGTAGGTGTGCTCCTACTCCCAAGCAAATCCATCGAAGTTTTACAATCCCTTGTAAATCCTGACTTCACTCAAAGCTAGTGCCCGCCTGGTGGGACTCATCACGAGAGCAAGGCAGGCCTGCGTGGACCCTTTATTAAAAGGCTCTGTGGAGGATGGCAGCAGTGTGGATTAACCAGAGCTGTAGCAGAGGAATAACTCTTTTTGTAATTTGTAGGCCTCATTTTCTGCCTAGAGTACTGAATAGTCACTAAAAGATTATATAGTTTCAGTCTGGTGTTTTGGTAAGACAGTTGTCTGATGCTAAAATAGGTCAGCCAACTCTGATGACATTTTTTAAAGAGGAAATAAATTTGCTAAATCATCCATTATAGCAGAGTGGGTACAAAGCTGCAGTAAAGTAATCCCTAGTACATGTACATATTATATTTACCCACAATCGAGGCTGTTGCTCTTACGTTTATCCCTGAGCTTGCGTTTGTCACAGTCATCCAGCCTCTCAGTCAGATCTGGAGACAAATGTGGAGAAATATAGTTCTGGATATTTTTCAAAACAATAGTGAATAGTCATTGAAGACCTGCGCTGTAATTCATCCTGAGAGCTGTAGAGTTATTTATAAACTGCTCGAGATATGTATAGCTGGAGTTTCCATATCAGGTCCAGCAAAACTGCCCAAGTTGAGTTGTGCTGGGCTGTTTGATGGGAGGGAGTTTGTTCAGAGAGCAGCAAGAATGGTCAAGCTTAGCGACAAATATACATTCGCTCCCTTACTCAAAGGATGTCTCCCTGTCTTTGCAAAGCTGAGTCAGACCGAAAATATTCTACTTTTATGTTTGATGGGTTTTTCCCCCCAGGATATTTAAGCTGTTTTTTTTTGTTGTTTTTTTTTTTAACTTGTTCGTTTGTTTGTTTTCTGTTATCTGCCAAAAGTTAAGGAATAGGTTGAAAGGAAAATAAATCTGGGAGAAAAATACAGTTTTATTTATGAAAACATTTCTGTGTAGAAATGGATATGGAAGGTTATACTATATGAGATCAAATCCATTTTTCATAACACGTGCAGCAGCGTGGCCCAAACAGATGGGCTATAGAGATGCCTGTATCTGTGCTCAGTCGCCAGCGTCTGCAGCCTGGCTCCCTGACAGGGCGTGAAGCATGGGCATGCTGAGGGCATCCCTTCCCTGGAGCTAGGCATATTGCATGGATCCGTTTGCCACCACGGAATTGTACCTATGTATGAAACGGGAATTTCTAGCTGGCGTTTATTGGCCAGAACTAACCTTAAATTGAAACTGTAAATTGAAACAGCTGAGGTCATACATGTGGTGATGCCGTGTATTGCCACAGAGTTACCACTCCAGCTACAGAAACTACCTTGTTGGACAAACAGAAAGGATTGCGAGGAAGTCTGTAGATCATGTATGTCAGAGAAGCACAACAAAGTGCTCCATTCTCAGTGCCAGTGGGTAGATTATGAAGATGTCAGTCCGGGCTATGGATGTGCATTCAGAAATAGCTCATCCCTTGAGAGGCTCCTGGGCGAAGGAGAGCACCACCAGTGGTGGCACTGCCCGCAGGACAGTTTCAGTGGCGGGAAATATCCCCTGCCTGGTGCCCCGCTCCTTGCCTCAAGGAGACTGTGTGCTTTGCTCTTCCTGACTCATCAGTGGCAAGGAAACAGGAGTTAAGGCTGAAGCCTGAGCTTGCCACGTCAGCTGGGAAGCTGCTGCAGGCAAAGACACATTTCTTGCAAGTTGTGCCAATATCCTTATCACCACTGTCCACTCGGCTCTGTGAACACAGCACTCAGCTTCAGGATGGCAGGGTAAGTGGTAGGGCAATCTAAAGTGAAGCATGGGTTTGCAAAATTTATCAGCACCTAAGTTGATAATGATAACTACCCTGAAATGCATATTCATGTCAGATTAAGGTATTTTATTAATCCTGATTCTCAGTTTTAGAGAGAACAAAATGATACAACTGGGTCAGGGCTTTGTTCCCTCCTGAGCTGTTGTCCTTCTCTCCACCTGCCTTAATGTGCAGCCCGAGTGGGAAAGTGACTCTGCAGAAAGAGGCTCCTCGTGCTCAGCAGGGTGAGTTCACCAAAAGCATGTACAGCTTCCAGTCCGCAGAGCTTTTCAGCTGGCCTAGTCTAGCCGTCAGGGTGGGCTGTGTAGCTCCTCAGGCTACCTCTGTTTCCTGAATTTTTCATCCATGAGAATGGGAGCTTAGATACAGCTTCCCAAGCAGAGACCCATTCAGCATTGCTAGTATTTGAGTGAAGATATCTAAATAGATATTTGAATCCCACTCTAACTACTTTATATATATATATATATATATTTAACATATGCTTGCGTATCTACTTTGTGTTTGACAAAGTGGATGCCCCTTGTCACATACTGCGATAGAGTACATTCTCTCACCGGTTCATACATCCACTGAGTGTACTCATGTGATGGGATTCAGACGATTATGATGCTGGGCAGCAGCTGGATGGGTTAGCAATCTGCATGTTCTTGCTTATTCCCCTTCTTAGTGTATTTTTAATTCTCAAAAGGCCATTTTGGACAGCTTGGACAGTTAATACCTCACTGCAGGTTCACTATCTGTAGTATTTTCCTCCAAAGCTGAGAACAAGTGATGGGATGGAAAAGGGAGAAAAAGGGAGACAAGAAGAAGCAGAGGTAGAAAAAGGACATGCTTGGGAAGTATGCTAAGATATTTTCTGTTCAACTGTCCCTTGCAGACTGCTGATCAAGGTTTATTTTTGTTCTTAGATAATTGTCCAACTCCTGTTATAGGCTTGGAATGCCCTGAAGCAATAGGGCAGGAACTGGAACAAGCCCTCAGGAAGGGAAGGGGGCGATGGAGGGGGGTCAACCTCTGCCTCGGGGCAAGACAGGACTGCTCAAGAGAGCAGGCCAACTCCTTGAGCTTTGGCATACCTGGGGAATATTCGAAAGCATGACTGGGTACCTTGTTTTGTTATCTGTCCACACATCTTCACATTTTCCTAGTGTTACCGCTTACCTGCTTTGATAGGAATCCAAACCTTGTGATCAAAACTACATGTGCAAAGCAGAAGTGTAGTGCAATAAATAGTCTTTTATACAACGTATCACCATGTGTGTGTATGAGTTATTAAAAATTATATTCTGAGTTCACATTTAAACCCTAGGATCATGGACACTTGAGAGCTCACTGAAGAACTGGAAAGCAGGCTATTGATACTGTATTTCATCACCCAGCTGAAAAAGTTATCTTGTTCAGGTTGTGTGAGAGAGTATTCCTTGTAATCCCTTCCAATGTTTGGATTTATTTGGAAAGCTGAAAATGACATGTGCCCAATCATAGTCTTCACAATTTAAGAAATGATTCTATCACTACTTTGTATTTATATTTTAGGAGTTGAGAGTAAAATCCTCTAAAATAAGTACAAGACATGCAAAGAAGCATCAGAGAAAGCTTGCTAATGGGAGAGTAGAATAAGAAATTGAATGCAACATCTTACGTTTCATGTTTTAACTCTTCATTCAGATCTTTATAGGATTAACCCTTATCCAAGATGAAAAAAAAAAAGATCAATAAAACCACCAAAAAAGATCATTTATTTGTTCAGAGCCAGTAGAACCAGAAAAGATTTTTACTTCTGTCTTCTCATTTAGGAAGTAATACAGTGAATAAAAGCAGTCAGTCTTTCTGCTGTAGAAAACTAAGCCATAGCTTTAATTAGTGATCTCGATTATCAGTGAGAAAGTGTAAGTGGTTTGTAGGACTTCTTACAATACAGATGACTATATACTTGTATATATGCGTATATGTGCAGCATAAGGCCTCTCAAAGCTCTCTTTCAGTAGACAGGGGAATTTGATACAAAGAAGTTATTTAATATTTAATTAAACTTTTTTTAAAAATCAAGTAGTTATTTCAACTGTAGGGTTTACTTCTATTTCAACCTGTCTGCTGAATAGCAGAGATCTGTGGCGTATCAAGAATGGCAGTGAAACTGTGCATACTAATATCTCCAGGCTTTAGGAATTTATAGGTTGCATATACTGGAAAGTTCTGGAGCTTTAAACAGGCGATAGCTGACAGTTCAAAGACTCATCTTGAGGCAATTGACAGTGGCAATAGATGAAAATTCTTATGTGTACAGAAGCACCGTTGGAAAGCTTTAAAGCAAGTACACAAAGTTTGATATTCTCTCTGCGCTCCCTTTGATTTTGATATTCATTAGCACAGTTGCAAAAGTGCATTTAATGCAAGGGACTCGCTGAAATATCTGTAAATGCATTTGCCAACAGAGCTGAGCTCGATTGCCATGCCTAGCAGTGCCCTGGATGTCTGTTCCTGCTTGATGCTGACTAGCAGGTTCTTCTCTGTTTGCTGAAGTTCTGCCAGAGGTAACCTGGGCTGCAGTCCAGTGGCCACTGAAGTTGATTAAAAGACGTATGCTGACTTCAGCTGGACATCAGATATTGCCTCCTTGCTTCTCTTAATGTTAATGTTTAGTGACTCTGAAAACGCATATCAGCTGGAAAGATTAGATTGCAAGATTAGGATCCTGTTATGCAAATGAATTTTACATAAATTACTTTTATACTGGAAAAATATAATAAAAAAAAAGTTTGGATTCAAGAATAAAATCATACATATCTTATGATGAAGGCAGTAGGGATAGCTAAAAAGGTAAAACAGAGGAGAAAGGGCCTGATAAAATAAGTGGACCTATAAATAAATTAAAAAAATTGTTTATGAAGTTTCAAAATCTGCTTTTTTATTTAGGATTGGGAATGGGAGTAGTCAATGATATTAGAATACTTGCAGAATGGGATACCCTAGGTTATCCTGTTACTGGAGCACACCAAAGCAGCCTGGAGGGATGGGGCAGGTGATCCCACTGAATGTGAAATTCAGTGTTCAGAAATGGAAAACTGGGTATATTGCAAAGAGGAATCACGTATCCATTTTACCAGTTTCTCAGAGTATGCCTCAAGAAAGGACTGGACAATTCATGAAGACCGGTGTCCAATAATCAGCTTGATCATAAAAAGAAAACAGAGTGGAAAATAAAACGGAAATCCGATCAATGCCCTTATCTGTATCAGTAATATAACCTTATATGATGTACTGAGAATATGAATTATTGGGTTCTAGGAAGAGTGATATCTATAAATAATGATATACTGTATAAAAAGGGATTGAAAAGACTGGAATTATTTAACGTAGAAAGAAGAAAACAGGAGAAAATCCAATAATAACATACGTGGAATGATGAATACTATATCAAAGGTGGATCAAAACCTTCTGGCCATCATGACATCTTTAATTTTGGATACTTGCAGTACAGGTGTCTACAAATAAGCTAGTCAGCCTGGGGTCCCATTATGGCTGATGCAGAGAAACTGACACTGTTAGGGAACAGCTCATCTGACCTAAGAGATGAGTTTTCTCCTGGGCATCGCTGACTTCAGTGGCTCTACAAGGAGCCTTGGGCTTTAGGTTCCAAGGAATTCCAGCCTATATGTTTCTATATGGTAAGACTCAGGCACATGATGCCTGAGTTAACAATATTCAGAGCTGGTTGGGTTGTATCTTTAAGGAAGAATACTTGACAGTATATATCTTCATGCAATTATATTAATATTTAGAAGAAAGCAGATATTTTTAAAAAAATGTATATTTGAAGTCCTGCTTGTTTGTTTTGCCTTGTTTCATAAGTCTTATCGATATAAAAATGCACCAGGCACTAGGGGCTAGGAATGAGCAACTCTCTCAACTCAAAGAACAGGGAAGGTTTGTCACTGTCTGGTGCACAGTGTTCACATGATGGAGGGAACTGCAAATTGCTAAACAGCAGGAGAGCAGCCCTGTGTTGCATGGATGATTTTAACATCTCCAGTGTTTTCTCTGGTGCTTTAGTCCAAACAGTGTGCTGTGAAGTCTCTGAATATTTTTTTATATATTATATTTTTTTTCTCTCCTGTGAGCTTTGGCTAATCATCTAAAATAGTGTTCTGTTTACCAAACTGGTACTTGTGTCATTGTCACAGTTTTAGTTTGATTGCCTTCCTAGGTTTCAATTTGGGGTTCTCCTGAAGGATAAATAACATAGGTAATGGCACAAAAGGTGTCTCTTCATATCATCGTTGCAAAAAAAAAATCACTGTCTGTTCTAGTTTTGCATTAAGCACAGCGCAGATGTGACCACAGCTCACAAACGTTGCATCACTTTTTGACAATGTGTTCCTCTTTACTTCTTTCTTCATTTCTTTATTACTAAATTGTAAGATCTTTCTGATTTGGTTTTTGCTTTGGCAAACTCTCCCTGCAGGAATGAGTAAGCATTTCAGGTATTGGCCTAGGGACTCTGCCCTTGTAACATGATCTTTGTGATAAGGAATTAATTTCCCACCTGAAATCATGATCCTCTGCCTTTATCACATTATAATCCTCTCCAGGGCAACCATTTGTGATACAGCAGACAGATTATGACTTCAAGTGACGAATAAGCTTCAGTGACAGAAACAGATGAGCTTTTAAAGAGATAAAGATCCCATTTTCTTCCTATCAATAAACAGCAAAAGAGAAAAAACAACCTCATAAAATACAAGTGAGAAACATAGTCTATAAGCAGACTTTTCAGAAAGTCAGGGGTGAAATTTTAATATTGAAACCTAATATTCAATTAGTAAACCATAAAGTATTCTGAGGTGAAGTCATTCAGTGAGAGAGATCCGCATTCTTAAATCCCTATTTGGCATGTGGCTCTAAGCACTTTTAGAGCTGCTTAGCTTCAACCAAAGTCTTCTGTTACATAAACATACTTCCCCAAAGAGTTTTATCTAGCTAATGGGGATGGGAATGTGGTAAGGCAGTAACTGAAGTGCAGGCTTCATCTAAAAGCTTTTGTCTTGAAAAAAAAAAATATATGTATGTATAGTTTTGCCAGATATTTTAGTCTGTTAGAGAGTACTTGCTACTGTGAAATAATCCCTGATGCACACTAATGCTTTGTTTTTGCAAAAGGAAAATTTCCACAACAAGTAAACTATATAATAGTAGGCTCCTTTATTGTAATATTTCCTGTGATCCTGAATGGCTCTAGTATCATTTGAAATGGTTTGACATCCTATTTGTTGTTTATTTCACCGTGTACATTAAAAGAAAATGGGGCACAATTGCGATAGGATGACAGAGTATGTCTCAGATTTGCATCTTTGCAGGGTCCTGTTTTCATTAAACACATAAAGAATCAAAGTCTGCTCCTATCCTGAGCAATTTTTCCTTAGCTTAGGTAACATAGGAGGTATCACAATGAAAGATTCAGGAAATTACGGACATATCTGTTCAATAACTAAAATAGCTGTCTCTTTTATGTGCCCAGAATAGAAAGTAGCTCCCTTCCCTTACAGTGTCATGAACATTGGAGCAATAAATCCATTTTGCACAAGGAGCCCAAAATTTGGAATTTCTGCCTTTTAATTTCTTGAATCTACAAACTTAATTTTTTTGCATAACTTTTGCATACTGATTACCTAAACAAAAAAAAAAAAAAAAAAAAAATCAAAAACTGTAAAGCAGGGGAAAAAAACGCCAAACATTGGGTTCACATGAAAATATATTGCCACCACATCATTTCCAAATGATAAGGCCTCACAATATGTATATTCATGCCATAGATTGCCTCAGTTTTAACTAAAAATCTCAGCTTCATATAAGGCTGTTATTTTTCTATGGCCCAGCCATTCTGGATTACCGAATCTGTTGCCTAAGGCTTTAGTATAGGTATTTCTTCTAGCTACAAATAGAAGAAAGAAGAAAACTAGGAACTGTTGCATTTGGTTTTGGTTCTAAAGGGGTTTTTAGTGCTTACACTATAGACAGCATCATGGAAGATGTAGATTTGGCTCATTTTTTTCCGAAAGCTGTTCAACTAAGTGAATGAAACCCTTATTTCCACCTGGCCAGGTGTAGTAACATTCAAATTATATTCAGCACAAGTGACACATGCCAGGTTCAAACACGCTCGTGACGACTGGCAAGTGAAAAGAGAGGATGCTCGTTGTAAATGGACTGCACGCAGCAATAAGGGGCTGGCATTATGCATTATGCTTGTCATTAAAGGAGACATTCTGGATGATGTTCCGAGCTTTTCACATCAAACTTTTAAAAAGCGTCTGTGAAAGGCAGTTTTTCCTGCATTTACTAATTTGGCCAGATACGTTTGTATTTCCCAGAAGACAGCAAAAGACAACTGTCTTGTTATTTTTTTTCCAAATGATAGGGTCTCCCCCCACAAACTGGTAATGTCAGAACTGTTAAAATGAACAATTGGTCTCAATTAATACTTACAATCTAGCAATTTTTGTTTATTTTTAATCTTAGAAAAAAAAATCTGTCTTTTTGCTCACAGTCCCCAAAACAATTCCTTTTGAGACCAGGAATAAATCTGGAAATGTTTAATTATAAAATTTAAATTGCAGCTATTTAGTTATAAATAACTATAAATATGGGCTCACAAAGAAAAGCAACATGAAGTATTTCTGCTAGCTGTGTCAGCAATGTATTGAATTAAGATATATAAAGTGAGTGTTGTATCTGTGGCACTCAGCAATGTCCCTTTATTGCTACATGCAGTGTGTCTGAATGTTATTTAAAATGGGATTGCTCGTATCTCAAGTTCTTGTCATCTTTGCGATCCTGTGTGATGTTTCTGTTGTTGCATGGCTGTGTTCTGGAAGATGTCAAATGCTGTGCTTGCCTTTGCTGTCTCACAGGGCTTCAGATCAAGTCCTCGTCATGCCAGAAGGCGGGTAGCAGCTCGCCTTGAAGAAACCCAGCCTCTAGTGGAAGCTCACCACCTGAGTGAGCAGGAGACTTCCGTGAGGAAAAGAAAAATCAAGAAAAGCAGCCGAGTTCAACCTGAATTTTATCATTCTGTTCAAGTGACGCCAACAAGAAAACCTGTAAGTATCTTGCTTCTAGGCATAAATGCTACTCAAAATACATTATAGAAATATGGGTTATAATTCTGACTTTTGCACCATCCATGTTCCATTTCTCAATTTAAAAAACTTTTCAGTCCGCATATTTGGTGAATGTAGCTCTAAATTGGCCAGACTATGTTCAGTGTTGATGTATGATTCCAAAAATCCAGATATGAAGGGGTTTTATTTATTATTTTTTATTTATTATTCAGTCTAAATTTAGTTTTTAAATCAGATACTTTGATAGCTTTACACCAGTATTATTTAACATATTTTTTAATTGCAATTTATTTAATTTCCCTCTCAGGTAGATTTACCAGTGGTTCTATGTCCTGACCAAATCAATGCTAGGTAAATTTTTGAGACCTCTTCTGCAGTACTGATGAGACCCTTCTCAGTATCACTGATATACAGGTACTTATATTCTGGCCAAATAAGACAACAATATTTTACCGTTAGTTCCTTGGTTATTTTAAGGGGAATGTACAGGTTATCCCAAACCCTCAACAGTCTCCCCAAGGGACTATATGGGAATAAGTCGAGGTCATGATACCTTTTCCCAATATTCTCTTTTGGCTTACTTTTACTGCCCTCCCTGGGTGTCCATGTCGGAGTCCTAATTCCTTTTGTTCCCCACTGTCCCATAGTACTCACCCATGAGGCTTCAATGGTCCTTTCCGTCACACCCGGTCCTTTCTGGTCC
>JAWLRI010000287.1:446171-473156 GCA_034781795.1 Crypturellus tataupa
CTTTGTCCTGCTCTTCAGCCAGGCTGTGGGGGAAGCTCCTTATTTGTGAAAACACACACCTGAGCTTTCCTCACAGTACCTAATATTGTCAATCTTTCTGCTCAACATATACATTTTTGAATGCGGATTTACATAAAGATACTTTTTGCAAGCAGCATTTCTCTTCTGACTGAGAGTTAGTTCCTTTGATACATTTACAAGGATATCTGTAAATGGTAAATGGTAAATGGCCTGAGTGAGTTCTGCTAAGTCACTTCTACTAAAAAAAAAAAATATGAGACACACCCTAATAAACATAATCTCCAGGCTGCTCCAGCCAAACTTAATCTTCCTGGGTGCCTCTTAATCCAGCACCAAGAATGATCAGTAAGCTTTGAAGTCAGTTTGAAAAATGACACCCCTTGCTATAGTCATTGCTTGAGAGAATAAGAAACTTCAGAGAAGAGAAACAGAGAACTGGCAATGCCAGACGAATTTCTACCTTTTAGCTGATAGTCTTAATTTATTTCCCTTTACTTCACCGGTCCCCAGTTTTTATTTCTTCTCTCATGCTTCCACCCCTCTTTTTCTTTTAGGCTGGTCCTCTTTCAATCATCTGCTTTGATTTCAGTGTTGTCTTCTCTACCTCTTCTTTATTATGTTTCTTTTACTCCCATCCTTATCTTGCTCTCTAGTCTGCTTTGTATAACTGATATGTCTATTAGGTCTCCAGCCTCTAGAGATTTGCCTTTGTCCGTTCATTACTTCCTTCGGGTCCTTTCCCTCTTTGTTGTCCTTCCTTCGTCTCTTCTATCATCTCCTCTATTTAATTTTCCATTCCTCTCCCTTGTTTGCTTTCTTTTTTTTTTCTTTCAATTCCTTTTCTGTTTAGTTGTTCTTAATTTTCTTTTGTGTCTATGCTGAGACTCTTTTCAACTGCCACGGATGACCTGCATGGGGAAAAGAGCATCAGTGGTGCTGAGTTAAAGAAGTACCAATGTGGAGATGGTGTAAGGAGCAAAACAGGATTGGAAGAATGGTTTAGTGCAGTTATCAGGTTTTCTACAAGGTCTTTAGCACCTATCAGGAACCTTGGGACCAACAGAGGAAAAAAAGTAACAGAACAGAGAAGTGGAAGTTTTACTGTATAACTCTCCTTCTATCTTATTTCATGAATCTGTGTTGTGTTTGGTAAGACTACTACTGAAACAGTATTAAACCCCCAGATTTAGAAATAAGATGTCACTGTTTCAGGACTGCAGTGTGTCTTTTACACAACCTTATATGGCTCTTTTAATAGCCTTTGCTTCTAAAGCTTTGACAAACCCACTTTGACATTATACCAAAAAAAAAATTAAATCACAGTCGTTATTAGACTAGAGTCCACAAAACCTCAGTCACCATTTTCCTCTCTCATGGTCATTCACAGTTATTTTGAAAGGGCTGTGAGGTCATGATGATGTATGAGCAAGGTTCATGCCCTGACCAACCTTTGCAGCACTGCAAAGAATCACAGGATTCATCCACCCACTGTTTTGTCCCATGTAGTCGTAATGTCTCAGATAAGATGCTTGTGGCCCCTGTTTTTGTACAGTTTAATATCATACTGATTCACTGCCAGAAATGCTCTTGTTGCTCTGCATACATTTTTTCCATTATTTTTTCCTGTTATTCCTAGTGATAGCCACTTGAACCACTTTAAATAAACCATCTGTTGCTTTAATGTTTGCACTTTGGAAATATTTGTAGGCAGCTATGGCCATACCTTGCTTAGTCATTATTTAAAAACTGATGTTTGAATCTCTGCTTGCTAACAGATTTAATTTCTCCTCATAAAACATTTCTTCTTCTGATCATTTTCCTTTTCCTTTAAAAAAAAAAAATCTTCTACTTTTTTTTTTCTTTTTTGCTCCTATTTTGTTTCAGGAGAGAACTATAGAACAGGCATATGGAAAATGTTTTATTTGCTCCAGGTCATTTTGAGTATTCAGTCATAAAATATGTTAGCTTGCTTTGCTGCGCTATGCTTAAACATTTTGCAAATATTTCTTTTAAAGTTTTGTTGTATGTTTAGTCACCGGATTTTTTGTTCCTACTATTTTAGATTATTTTTTCTACGTGTAGTAGATTATTTTTCTCTACATGTACTTACTTGATTTTGTTCCTTGTAAATCTTGGTTTTGCAGTTTCCTACACATGATTATAATTATTTCAGTTTGTTCAGATTGTTTCTCACTTCCTATGCAGTAATCCCAAAGCTTTCCAGTCTTGTCCCTGATGTTGTTAGGACTAAATTATGCATAAAAGTGTGTATGGGAGTAATCCCACTGAAAACAATAATTGCAGTCTATGAAAATCTGCATGAACAGATGTTTTCAGAAATGTAACATTAGTTTCCTGTGAAAATGTTATGACTTTTTACACCTTCCAAGTCATTAACAAAGTCATTAAGTGCATTTTGTCCTAATACAAATTCTTATCAGACAGAGTTTCTAGCCATTTTCTCTACATTTTATTCACTTTACTGCAATGCAACATTAAAATATGGTAGTGTAGCTTGTCTCTTTTGTGATACAGCGTGAAATCCTGTGTCATCTCCCCAGTGGCAGCTGTATTTCCGGGACCAACTTTCTGTATAGGTAACAGTTCTATCTTATGTCAGCTTCACACCAAGAAGGATATACACATTTGTCAGCAAAGTTTACAAAGTTTAAATTAACATGGTCTCCTGCAAGTTAAAGGAGAGGTTCTTAACACTCCTTTCAAGAAGAAGGTAGCAGTTATCTTTTTCTGAAAGTGTTGAAGGATATGCAAAAGTCTCGTGCTCTGGCTTTACTGATATCTAGGGTTGCTTCTCCAAGCTAATTTTAGACTGTTTATTTATTTATTTATGTATTTATGTTGGTAAAGATATCTGCCTTATGGCTGTGGGATTAATTAGAGACATAAATATCCCAAACTGTAATTTCGCCCCTGTGCCTAAATACTTAGTTGCAAACAGGTAGTGTCAAAGCAGGGTCTTTTGATATCTCCATTTTTAAACAGCTTGAAGAGCTTCTCAATTGCCTGACTCACCCAATCCAGGATTGTTTAAGATAATGAGGTGTGGTACCAAAATTTGTGCTTGAGTTTGTCCTAACAGGATCATTATAAGGAAGGAGGGAGGTGAGACTCTAGGGGGCACAAATACCCTGATCCCTTCATTATCGGATGCACTGGGACCTACTCCCATGACTGAAGTGCAGCTTGCACTGCAAGGACTCCAATGATGCAATTTTGAAAGCAAATCAGTTTGCAATGACTTTAAAACCATGAGCTGTCCCATCCATAGCCTTGCTGAGCTATCCTGGTTTTTGTTTTTTTGATTTTAAACTTACTTAGATTTAGGAATGTATGAGAAGAAAACATTACAATTCTGTAAGAAAAACACTTATGGGAGTTATTAAATTTCTGATTATGGAAGAGATTTTGAAAATCATTTAATGAAACATATTCTACAGAGTTTTTTTTTTAAGTTTTCTCTCCATTTTTCATTTCATTTTGTTATTTCCACCTTATTCTTAATTTTGTGCTATTTATTAGTTTCCCAATGCATGATGTACTTTACATACACCCACACATAAACACAGGGTGATCTGACTTCCACGGCAATGAAGAAATGCAGGGAACTCTTCAGTATAAAAAGGGAAATAAGGATTATATTTTTGCTTTGAGACCTAAAGGGAATCTGTGGATTTTGAGAAGCTCCAAAGAGAACTGAATGTGTGATTGATTCTTAAGGTTTTTAACGAGTTAGGCATCTGGTCCTCGTAAGCAATCTTTTAAATACCTCTAGCTATGGATTTTAGGTGCCTAAGATCTTTGCAAATATAACTATAAATACTAAATCCTGTCACCTTTGAAATAAATGAAAAGCCTTCAGTGGGCACTGGGTTGACTTCAACGATAAGTCTTCCATTTCCAAATAGATGTTTATATCTGTTTCTTGGATTGTTGTTTTTTATTGCCTTTTTTTTTTTTTTTTTTTTTTTTTTTAAAGCAAATGACTCATAATTTTTAAACTATTATATTTAAAGAGTATTGAATTGTATTTTTTTTTTTTTTTTTTTTTTTTTTTTTTACAGCAAATGACTCCTCATTTTTAAACTCTTCTCTTGAAAGAGTCTTGCATGGTCTTATTTTCCCGTGGTTCTGCTAGCGTCTGTGACCTCCTCCCTTGTTGCATGCCCCTGATTTTCTCTTGGCTGCTTTTTGCTCTCTGCTGTGTAGTTCATCTATTGCAATTGTAGCAATTATGTGTTTCTTCTATTCCACTTATCCAGCTCCTGGATAGCTGAGATTTTTTAAGGGATTTCTTAAAGTTGTATTGCCATGGATTTCATTAGGCCAGCGGGGTGATGTCTATACATTTTTAAAAATATGCTTTTCACTAAAACACCAGGATATAAGATGTTCTAGAATCAGATTTGAGATTTTAAATGGTTGTTGAGTTGTCTTTCCAGTGATTTTTTCCCTATGGATGAGTTATATCATTTATTTAATATAGTGCAAAAGAAATAGTAAATTGTACCAGTATTAATGATTGTTGACATATATAAGTAAAAAGAAATGTAGCAGTATTAACACCCCATAATCACAATGGGAGGACTTTAATAGACTTCTCACTGCTACCTCTTATTCAGAGAATTAAGTTCATTTGAATTAATTGTCCCCTGTGGTGGGATGAACATGCCTGGCTTGAGAACATTTGCTTAGACTTATGCTTGTGTGGTTTGCAGGAGCAAACCTGCATTATTTTTCTATACACAACTTCAAATGCTGTTGCACCTATCAATAATAGCAAAATCCTCTAATATAGCAGGTTTTGTTTTGATAACTCCAGCTATTTCTGTATAATTTCCATTTTGCCTGTATCTATGTTCATTCCTAGAGCAAATTCTTACTTACTGAAAATGGGATTAGAGCTGAAACCAGGCTTTTTCTGTCTGAAATGTTGAAAGAGGAGCAAAATACACCATTAGCATGAAGCCAAGATTGCAAAACTTGTTGTAGGATATGACTTGGACTTCTATTTTGCTTTGTCATATCAAAAAAAAATCATCATAGAAATGACATAAGCTTGGGGAGGAAAAAAAAAGGAAAAAAAAAAGAAAGAAAAGAAAAAAGAAAAAGGCAGCATAACCAATTACAGTCTTTTGATTTAAAAATGACACCTTTGGCATCACTTGCCAGCATGGTATTTGCCATATCCAAACTACAGGTTACTTTATTGTTCATATTGCAATTGCCTCATGATGAAGCTGACTTTGCATCACATCGCTCTCAGGGTTGGTCCTCAGCTAGCTTTCGGCTAAATTAGAAGCCAATGACATATTGTTGAATTGATATATTTAATAAGTAGGACTGTAAAATTCTGTCTTGCAGTATGTCTAATAATATATTTTTGCCACTGTTATTTTGCCATGATTTCTATCAGATGGGCTTTTGTGCTCACTGATAAAATTCTGCTGTGTGCAGACAGTATAGCTTCGGTGAGAAATTGAATTTTTAATTGTTCAGAATTCTTGGCTTTTAAATCCCAGTGTTCTTGAGAGCTCATAAAATAAATGAAAGCGGCTAAAATGTGCTTGCAGTCCTAGTTCGAAAAAAAATATATATGTATATAAATAGGCAGTAAATTCTCCAAAGGGCAGGTTAAAACAAAAATCTTACATTAGCCATGATTTTGTTATGGTGATGTTTGCACAACTTAAAATGACCAGTAATTGTCTCGCTGATGCACAGTAATTACAAGTCTAAATGCAGATGTTTCCTTTTCCTTCAGTGCCACAAGAATCAGTCTGCAGAGTTGTATTGTGTAACATCCTACTGTGGCATATAAATAGTATGTCTTTATATAGCAGGGGGCTCCCTTCTCTGCTAGCGATTATAAACACCATTGCACATGGGTATTACCCTAAAAGAATAGTCTGACAAGGGCATGTATTGAGAAATAGAGAATTTAGGTTACATATACAGCTTTAATTCAGGCCTATTATGCATTTGAATTGTCATGTAGAAATTTAATTGTGTACTAGCATACTGTTTTTTCCACAGACTGTATACTGTATTTACCCTAGGATGGAAGTGCCTTTAGGATGGTTGCTCCATGCAGGAATGCTGAAAGTTGTGAAGTGTGTGAGTGAGTAACATGAGAGATTTCAGTGAGAGGGGAATCTTTTGTTTCTTTAAAAAGCAGTGAGTGCTGCCTTAGAGAATTAAGAGTGGGCACAAGGTCACTGGGTGATGTTGAATGGCTGCCTTAAAACACTTTATTCCCTCCATTTTCTGAGTGCCTGCTGTAAAGCACATATTTTATATAAGCCCTGGATCTGCCATTCACCACTGAGCTTCATGTGTGATGTAAGCCAGGCATTAACAATATATATTTTTAATAACTCTGGGAAAAAAATCAGTTCTTAGGATCTCAGTTTGACCTAGGTATCGAAAATGACCTTTTAATCGCTGTATTTCTCCTATATAATGGGAAAAAAATATTTATGAAGCAGTCAGATACTACGGTAGTGACAAGCATAATAAAAAGCTTTGAAAAAAAAGAATGTATTTTTTTCAGAACAGCATTTCAATACTGTGAAATAATTTAAGTCCTGGAGCTGAATATAGAAGGACCAAGCAAACCCCTGAAGGGGTGTTTATTGACTGAGCATCGTCCTTCATTTACACAAAATGCAGGCAAAACGCAGAGGAGGTAGCAGGATATGACCACATCCCTATGGCTGGACCAGGAAGGAGGCTGAGTTAAGGATGCAGGACAAAATGTGAATCTGGGATTTGGCAGCATTTTAGAGCTTGACAAGCTTAAGGCGAGTGTTTTAACAGGAGCTTTCTGCCTTTAATTTCCTAGCATGGTAAAGAGAGAAACTTAGAAACAACATTTCCACGTGTGGCTCATCGGGAGGTTTGGCCACAGGATATTTGGCTGTTGGGAGTAAGGAGACTTGAGAGTATTTGGCTTCTCCTGTGGGAATCTCTAGCTTAGGATAGGAGTCATTTTTCCTAGAGGCATTTTCACACGTTTGCTAATGGCAGAGTTGAGGTGAAATGTTGGTTTCACGCCAAGCTACTGAGGGAAACGTGCGTTTTTGGTGTTGCCGGCCTGCGTTCAAGGAGCCGCTTTGCAGAGAGAGGACTGGTGCCGGCGCTGCCCTGGGGAGCCGCTTCCCCCGCCCAGGGCAGTTGCCCGGCCCGTGGCGAGCAGCCTCAGCCGCTCTCCGGGTTTGTCCCTTGGTGTGTCAGTCCCGGTGCCATTCCCCAGCCCTTTCCTGCAGTGTGCCGGTTCCTGTGTTTGTCCTCTCTCCGGCCGCATCCCACGGCTTCCTCCCCTACCCGCCAAGGACCTGCGGGCCGCCGGCTCCGCGGCCGCCTTGGCTCCCCCTCCCCGCCTTGCCATCAGCCGCGATGCAGCGGGTGGCTCCCCTATGGAGGGGGTAGCCTCGCCCCAGCCCACGCGGGCCGGCAGGAGGGGACTCCGCGCGCCCGCGGCGCCTGCCCCGCGCTCCCAGGTAAGAGCCGCGGGGAGGCGGCTGCGTCTCTCCGCGTTGGCCGTGCACGGGGTCCTCCCCGCACCCCAGCCACCCCAGGGTTTGCTGTGTGGTGGGAACTAAGAAGTGAGGAGTGATAAAAAAGAATAAAGGAGAACCAGGCGAGCTGGGAGGTGGGAGGGTGCCCGCGAGGAATACACCACGGAAGCGAGAAACGCTTGGGGAGCATTCGCTTGGATAGCGAATGGACAGCATTGCTGCAAAAGGCCAGGGATAAAATTCAGGTGGCAGACGGAAGGACATTACGTCTAATCAGAAGAACATTAGGCCCTGGAGCAGCTTTCCAGCCAAAGTAATGAGATCAAAACTAAAAATTATGAGTGTTTTCTGCATTCTCCCTGATGCCGGGATTGCAGACGATATATAATGTTTTAAGGGCTCATCACTTTGACAAATTTAAACAGGTTTTTGACAGAGATGGCAATAGGCCTCTGCCTAGCATGAATGATATTCAGATCACAAGCATCTATTCCCAAGCAGAGAGTCCTCCACAAGAAAAGGTCATAGGGATTATTTTTAGCATTGGTCAAAACAAACAAACAAACAAACAAATAAATAAATAAATAAAAGTGTATATGCTCATTAGTCTTGATCTCAGGCTTCTGACTGTGACTGAAAATTTTCAAGAAATTCAATATTGGGCAGGGCATATTTTCGACCAAATGTAAGATTTGACAGCTGATTTTTTTTTTTTTTAAGAAAATAAAGATTTTTTAAAAAGAAAAAAATCTGGATACTTCATGGTTAACAATTACATAATGATAAAAATGTATATTTCCAAATGGTTAGTGTTGATTAATTGCTGGATCAAGTCTTGTGTTCTAAAACATTGGTTTCAAACAGCTTCCAAAGAATCAATGGATGTTTAATTCTAAAAGGAGAGGAACATTTCAGCCAGGAATGTTAGATGTTGTCCTAAAAGCAAAATATTGTTACAACTGTTTTAGATTTCCATTATGTCATTTCATTTTATTTTCTAAGCACTTCTATCATTTTTTCTTGAAAATAACCTGTGCGCATTGGAGATTAAAAAGCTATGCAAATATTCAATTTGCTCTTCTCTGCCCAGAGTACTTCGATGCTCAGTCATACCTTTTATAGCGCAAGCAATTTGGTTTGCTATTAAAAATATATATAATCTACAATGAGCCATGTAGATGGCTGAGAAAAGCACTTGAAGCTAAATGGTTTCCTGCTCGGGGCTCTTTCTCAGTTACATTGATGGGGCCTGTGGGTTTGGTGAACAGATATAACTCTACACCCTCCTCACACCCTTGTTGTTCAGTCCTGTTATTTTCTCTGGGTCTCACTTACAAGGGGGATCTGAAAGCATGGAAGATAGCTGCAATTAAAACATTAATATAAAATTTGTTATCAAGTAGTGGGAAGGTTTTGCACCAGCTATAGACAGCAGGTAACTATACAAAAATAACACAGTTTTGAGACCATGACATCCTGACCGTTTAGATGACTTCCAGTATTAATATCTAGGCAGCATTAACTTTGAAACAAGTAACAATAAAATTGAAGTAATGTTTCTATTTTAATTGTGATTTTAGCATAAACCACAACTGAAATATCTATCCCCTTCTGCCACAGCTTCCCAGATACTCGAAGCTTAAAAACTGTTTTCCTGTCTTCAAAGTTGGGACCTTTCTATCTGTTTCTATAATACAGGCACTTTATTTCAACATTATATACTGCAACTCATTTTGAAAATCTGAACAGAGGAAGTGTAAAATGTATAAAATATGGAAATAACACCAGGAATGCCATGCTGATTCATTCTCAGGTTACATTCAGTAAGAATCTTCATTTTTGTTAGCACAGTTTTACAAAGCATCTCTTGGAGAGAAGCGATGGTTTTGACCCGACACGCCTAGTTTTAATGGTGTCCACTCAGTCTCGTTCACTACCTCTGAACAGGCTGTAGTTACCCAGCACAAAGCATGCATTGCTTTTTGCTTGCACAGCAACATTCCACAAGTACACTCCAGGGAATATTTTTCTGCCTTATTTTTTCTCTTGTGATGGTCATCTTGGTTGGTGGAGGTTGCTGAGATCTGTGGGGGTTATCTTGGCACTACTTGATCCCATCTGCTCATCTCACAGTTAACAGGCAAATATAGAGTCTCTCTACTTCTTATTGAACTCAATGAGACTTAAACTGTGTTTACTGTGGATGTGTCACTAATGTCTTTTCATAGGGAGCAGCTGAAAGAAGATAGTGTCACTTCAGACCAATAAATACTTGATATTTGGTGCTATCTAGAGGTGGTACCCAAGCCACATAATTTGATGTGTTACTCTCTCTGCTACTTCTAATGCTGATGACTCATCCAGGGACTATTTCAATATTTTATCCAATTGCTACTTAAGAATTTATAAGGGTCATTGGAGTAAGTATCAGCATCCCATCTCTTCCTTCTCTCCAGAGGGAACCTGCTTGCCCTGGTGCAGAGTGCACCAGGAAGAGTCCCCCTTCTCATCACGTACCAAGACATCTTGAATCCCTTGCTAGCCTGTGCCACTTTAGCGAGAGGTTCTTGCAGAACAGTCTCCAGGCTGGTTGCCATGTGGTAAAGGTCTGAGTCTAGGTTTTACACTTCTTAACACACTAAGGAGAAGGCAAACAGTTTCTTCTCTTTCTTCATGATTCAAAAGAAGGCAGTGTTCTTTGCCCTGCTATGAGGTGGACTGAGGACCCATTCCAGGAGAAGGTTTGGGAATGTGTTATGTCCAGAACCATGAGATCCTGGATCATCCTGAGTCAGCACACTTTTCTGACAACTCAATTCCTGCCAAAAATGCAATTTTGCATCCCTTGACCTTTAGACATATAACTGAATAGTTACTAATAGCGCAGTTCAGTGTTGCAAACTGCACTGAAGTGTCCAAGTACATTCACAGATCTAGCCCTTTGTCTATTTTGAGTATTTTCTCTGAAAGTTGCCTCCTTAAGGTCATTTTCAAAGTAGGAAAATGGTAGCATCTGTTTGCAAGTGCTGTTACGTGGAAAAAAGTCTTCTTTAAAAAACCTGTAAAAATACCTGAATTTGCTTAGTAATGTTTTATAGCTATAATCAGAGTCAAAATGCATGTTATGCCCATGATGCAATCAACAGTGAGAGGTTATTTCCATCTTCTCTTGCCTTGAGAAAGAAAGACAATGTACATTATCTCTACAAACCAGTAAATTGCCTCCATGATTGAAAAGCTGAAGTGTTTACAAAGGTAGTTTAACATAGAATTAGACCAGTGATGCTCATGAGTTTAAGATTTAGTGTGTTTGCCTTCCAGCTCTTTCCTTTTTGCTTTATGAGATGAAATATAAAAGCAGAAAGCCTGTCCCTCTGCTTGTATGTGCTGGAAATGCAGCCATTCTCCGGTATGGAGATTCTCGTAAATGCTTGGCACAAAACCAGGGAAGAATTTCTGTGTCATATGGCTCAATCCTTAATACTGGAAGGCCTTATTTATTTACTTTTTAATTTTTTTTTCAGCCTAGCAGTTGGGTGTACATTGCTCTTCTTTGTAGCTCTCATTTGTGTGTCTGTTTAAAATGGTAGTTAAAAATGTGTAATTTAAATTGCCAAAAACATGCAGTCCCAAGGGGCACATGCTGCCTGATTACATACATAGGTTGTTTTGTATCCTGCGCTCTATTATCATGTGATCATGTTAAAGTGGTAACACTTTATTAATGGGAAAGTGCAGTCATTCTTGGTTTTGACTTGTATTTACTAAATGATTTTGTTTTCAAAGATGATCCACACAATATTGCTCAGTCTGGGATGATAAAGGACAAAAATAGCATAGTGATACTCAACCAGTATACTTACATTAAGAAAAAAAATGTTGAAATACATTCAGTTTGGTAAAATTAAGTAAAATTCAAACACTGCTGCTAATTTCATACATCTCAATCATATTTATTTTTTCTTTATTTCTGTTCATGTTTATCAATGAATGTGACAGAAAAGGAAATATGTTCAGGGAATTGGAGCTAGTGATGTGGAAGTGAAATCAATGATTAAATCTCAGGAGCCTGAGGCAATGCCCAAAAGTGTCTAAAAACCTAAGCCAGCAGGTCTTGCAGCAGTGGAAAGTTTCCTCAGCTATAGGATGTGAAAGGACAAGATCCCTGTTACTCTATTAGCATGGTCGGCACCGCCTCAGTCATGGGCTGTAAGCAAAAAGTCAGAGAGTTTTTGCCATGTGACAATTCACTGTTAGGCTCTGGGTGCCTTTTGCCACCTGGCTTGGCCCGGCAGAGTTACAAACCTGGTCCCTGCTGGTGTTTCTGCATGGGGAGAGAGGCGCAAAGCCAGATGCCTGTCAGGAGAAGTGTCCTAATACTGCTTTGAAGTCATCCCCTGTGCTGGGAAACTGCTTGGCTCTCCCTCAGCATGGCCCTGACTGCAGAGAAGCCCCTAGGTCTCGCAGGGAAGGACTTGGGCTCTCCCAGATGCCTGCCCTGCCAATGACCTTCCCTCCAAGAAGCTGCCATAGGGCTTGTGCATGCGGTTTGCACCCCCCTGTGGCACTGATGGAGAAATGGCCATTAATTTCACAGAATCACAGAACGTCTGATGTTGGAAGGGATCTCTAGAGATCACCAAGTCCACTCCCCCACCCGCTCCAGCAGGGACACCTAGAGCACTGGGCACAGGGTGGCATCCAGATGGGTTTGGAAGATCTCCAGAGGAGGAGACTCCGCAACCTCTCTGGGCAGCCTGTTCAAGGGCTCTGTCTCCCTCACAGGAAAGAAGTTCTTCCTCATATGGAGATTAAACTTCCTATGTTTCAATTTAAACCCGTTACCCCTTGTCCTGCCACTGGTCACTACCGAGAAGAGTTTGGCTCCATCTTCTTTACATTATCCCCTCAGATAGTTGTACATATTGATCAGATCTCCTCTCAATCTTCTTTTCTCCAGGCTAATTTAATCTAGTACTTCAAATGCAGACAAACTCCTCTTAGATTTGCTTATCTGTGGCCAACAGATGACATTACATGCATAAAAAACTGCACAAATTCAGCTGTTCACCGCTGGCCGACAATAGAGGCTACATAAAAATCCTTAGTCTAATGAGCATAGAGGTATAAAATAAGCACCTATACATCTGGGTTGCAACCTTATGGACCTGCAAGCTAAGCAGGGTCAAGCCCTGACCCTCATTAAGTGTCAGAGGAAGCTAGGTAAGGATATGACTGATCAATATTTTAGCAGATATTTAAGACAGCTCACTCATCTGACCAAAAAAGATTGTGTGTTATTAAAAACTAATGTTTTGCATTTGCATACAGCAATGTGCTTATAGAAAAATAACAGAAGTGACTTACATAACTTAGTTTTAACAGAACACAGCACATTTTTTCACCTACTAAATAGACAAGAACTTTTTCAGGATGTTATAGATGTTCTGTGTCTTTTTTACCAGTTAATGTGTTGCTATAATCATGGAAAGTTTATTCAGGACTTACTGTTATGACATGGAAAATGTATTTGCTAGGAAAAAACAATCCAGTGGGAGGAGTGTCAAGCAGGGTAGGAACTATGCCTGAGCAAAAGAGTAATTACGGACTTATCAAAGCTGTTCATTTACTCAACCAAAGTAAAGCTGTGGTTCAGCCGCAAGTGTCTCTGGAAGAGCAAAGTCCAGATTCTTAAAAATACTTAAGCATTTAATAGGGTCTGTTGGAAAGTTTCTCCATGCTCAGAAAAATGTAGATTGTAATTAAGTTGGCATTACTATGATTTATTAGATGCAAGTTTGCTAGATTTTGCTATTAGGAAAAATTCCCTTCCAAGCATTCTACTTTTTTTTCTGAAAATGACAGAATTTCTGAAGAATTGATAAACTGAAGTGATTTTTGTTCATTTGATTTGTTAATGCATGTGTGAAATAAGATAGAAGGAACAACTTAAAAGAAGGCAGCTAATGAGAACACATGCAGATGCCAGGGAGTGCTCTCGTTCTTCCTGTTCAGTTCAGTTTCTCAGAAATGTTCTTATGTGGCTTCTCTTCCATACTGCAGCACAGCTGACCAGTAGGACAATGTCCTTTTCCCTAAAATCAGCATTTCAATAGAGGGTGTGGAGCGTTTATTGGAGTGAATGGGAAAAACATTTTACAGTTTTTTTTTTTTAATTCTTGGGTAGGAGCAACTATGAGAGGAGATGCTCTTATATGAACCCACAAGGCTTTGAATCAGACAAAAAGATAACATTTTTATTTCCCAAAAAAAAAGAGTGAAAAAAATGAATCTTGTTGAGTTGTTGAGCAGGCATTGTGTGATGTGGGTCTCGGGCAGGATGCACAGAGCTGGGATTAAAGGAGATACTTTCTCTTTTAAGCGGCATCTGAAGCTAAGGAGAGGCCATAGGAGAAACTTAATCCTTGACTAAGACCATCAGGCCCCTGTGCGCCCCCCTGTCCCCTGGGCGATCCCACTATCATGAAGAGGAAACCTGCAAGTGGCCGTCCAGCGTTATGTGGTTCTAGGGGAATTTATATTATTTTGAAAAATGGCAAAAAAAATGTACCTTGTGCTAGAAGGCAGCCAGAGCTAGACTCAGCTCTCTGATGACCCCATTTCTCTATGCTTATCTCATGCTGTTTCTGTGTCAAAATGCTGTGAACAACAACAAAAAAATCAGTTACATATTTTTATCTGTTCGTTCCCTCTCTCCTCTCCTCAAACTATCAAAGAAAGAAAGGAGGATTGGAAGAGAAGTGAAGGAGCAGCCACAAATTAGAGATTCCCTCTTATTTAGCCAATTATTTAACTGATTTCACTGGCAGTTTTATGCACAACATATAGCTCATCACAGTGCTTCTTTGCATTATGCAGCTCCTGATTTTAAAATAGGTAAAATGCTATAAAAGGACAAAAATAACTCCTAGCATAATAGTAATGAAAGTCCATTTGTCTGCCAACTGAAAACCTACATTAAAATTGTTTAGAGAGAGTGGCAATAAGATTCTCAGATCTCAGACATGGTCCAAATGTCTTCCATAAGCAAAGCCCTCCTTAAAAAAAAAAAGCAAAGAAAAAAAGAGGGAGAGTACAGAGTTTTAGCATATGTATGTGTATACATATGTACATAAAGGAGTCGGGATGCCTGGCAGAAGGCTGCCTGCACAAAGCAGCGCACAGGAAGCCTGAGCATCATCGCCACTCGAGAGTGACGCCACTAAAACATTAATGCTGCTCGCATAGCGGCTCCAGTGTCACGTTGCCCTGCTGCGACACTGGCACCGGAGCCCCATCTGCAGCATCACGTAAACCTGAGGGTACCCAGGGGAAACAACAAGTGTCTTTGGTCAGAAAGCGCAGAGGGAAAGGAGCAGCCCCCATCATGTCCTGATCGCCTGTGCGTGATGCTCTATTCTAAAAAATTGTTCAGCAGTTCATCAATTCTGTTGAAATATTATCAAGCATCTGGGTGTCCCACTTTCAGGGGAGGGCAGGGATGGCAACAGCCCTGCAGTGCATCATCCGTGTTTACATTCCTGGAAGCGCTGCTGTGGTGGCGGCTGCTGGCTGCGGATTCTGGGAAAACGGGCACGGAGTCTGATGCCTGAGATCAAACATTTGTTGACTGAAGCTGCCTTGCCAGAGCACGACTCGAAGTTGTCTGTGGTGCCCTGCTCTGCAAAGACACTGTGCTGAGAACCCCCTTCCTCCTTGCCGCTTCCTTCCTCCCTGCTTCCTTCCCCTGCCAGCTAGTCGCTTCCATGGGAAATCGGCCGTTCTGGGGAACAGCTGGGCCAGGAAAGAGCTCCTGGCTGGGGAGTGGGAACTTGGTCTGGCCTGACTCAGGGCCTGGGGTGCCTGTGGTGCTAACAAATATCCAGCATCCTCCATCCTGCATTCCGGCATCCATCATCCTGCATCCATCATCCTGCCATCCATTATCAATCTGCATCCGCCACGGCCAGGCGCAGGCCTTTGCTGGCGACAATTTATGTTCAGGATCTTGTGAGCAGCTCGGTGGCGGCAGCTCTTGTCCTCGTCCTCGCGGGGGAGCCAAATACTATCGATCTGAAGCACGGAAGGGTTTTTTGTTGTTGCTGCCGCTGCCGGCTTATTGTCGGGAAGCCGGGGGATCGTTCGGGAGCCGGCTGCGGAGCCGCGGCCTCCCGCATCGCTCCCTGCCGATGCACTTGCGCGGAGGGCGCCCCTGGATTTTGGAGGATCGTGCCCGGGGCGGGGGAGGGCTCCGCACCCCGCAGCCATGGTGAGAGCGGCGCCCCCCGCCTCTATCCCCGCTGCGGGGGACGTCCCCGCGGCCGCGGCGCCCGTGGGCTCCCTCCCCACGCGCCCCGTGTCTGTGTCTGTCCGTGCAGAGCTCCGGCAACGCCTCCTACCGCTGCTCCATGTCTTCCTCGGCGGATTTCTCGGACGAGGACGAGGCGAGCCAGAAGTCGGGCACGGTGTCGCCGGCGCCGGGGGACACGCTGCCTTGGAACCTGCCCAGACACGAGCGCTCCAAGCGCAAGATCCAGGGCGGCTCCGTGCTGGACCCCGCCGAGCGGGCCGTGCTGCGCATCGCCGCTAAGGCGCGGCGGGGGGCGGCCGGGCAGGGGGCAGGCAGACGCGCTGCTCGCGGGGCTCCGCCGGCTCCCGAGGAAGAGGGGAGGAGCCAGGAGCCGCGAGGCGCCCGCCGCTCCGCGGGCAGGAAGGAGGGGCTGGCGGCAGCAAATCCCTTTCTGCTTCCCCCGGCAGAGGCTCCCTCCGCAGCTGCGCTCCCCGCGGGGCGGTGCTGGCGGCCGGGGCGCTGCGCCCAAAAGGGCCCCCGCGGCGGCGCCGTGTGGAGCCGGGGGGACCCCCGGCTGCTCCCCCCGCGCCTCGGCCCGCCCGGCCCTCCGCGTCCCCGCGCGGCCCGTGGGGGGCCACGTCGTGCGGTGCAGGCGTCGCCTCGGCGGCCGCGCTGTCACTGTCGCTGCCTGTGTAACGCTGTGCCCGTCACCTCGCCGGGATGCGCTGTGGGCTGTAGGTAAATCCCTGGGTAACGCTCTGCCGTGTCACCTCACGGGCGTGCGCTGTCCTGTCACGCTGCGCTGGTGGCACCGCACCAGGCCATCCCGTTAGGCTGTACCAGTGTCACCGGGCCGCTGTACCCCTGGGTTACACTGCACCCGTGTCACCTCAGCGGGTGGCTGTACCCCTGTGTCTCCCTGTGTCACCCACACCCCGTGTCACTGTCCCGGTGTCACCTCACCGAGTGGCTGTACCCCCATGTCACCCCGTGTCACCTACACCCAGTGTCACTGCACCGGTGTCACTTCACCGGGTGGCTGTACCCCCGTGTCACTGTCCCAGTGTCACCTCACTGGGTGGCTGTACCCCCGTGTCACCTTGTGTCACCCACACCCCATGTCACTGTCCCAGTGTCACCTCAGCGGGTGGCTGTACCCCCGTGTCACCTTGTGTCACCTACACCTGGTGTCACTGTCCTGGTATCACCTCAGCGGGTGGCTGTACCCCCGTGTCACGCTGTGTCACCCACACCCTGTGTCACTGTCCCGGTGTCACCGTGCCGTGCCAATGTGGTTATTTTCCTTGTGCAAATACCTGTTGGCCGCATCTGGAACGGTTACAGTCGCGGTGCATCTTCCACACTGCAAATACATTTATTTCTCATGTCTTTTGGATCAATGTCAAAATCTACCCTGGGCTTTATTTTAACAGGCTGTTTAATTTGATTTCTAAAGGTTTTATTTGTGTGCATAATCGGGTGCTTTTGCACCTAATTTGGTAATTAATCTCCTGCGAGCTTTCAGGCCGTGTGTGATTAAATTCTGTATATTAATTTAGCCTTTGCTAAAATAAAAGGCTTTTGATTATTGAAAATAAAAGCAAAGCCACAAGGAGCTTCTTCACGAGGTGCATGTGACCCCATAATTTGTACAAGTTTCTTTTAGCTGCTAGATAACAAAATTGAGCAACTAATTGGGCACTGGCAAGTCTTTACTTCGAGGTTTGGGGATTTTAGCAACAGAAATGGTCCATGGGATTCACTCGGGATGGGCACATTTTCCTTCCTTTTATTGCAAATATTTGGGCCCCAAAGGCTGCTGTTCCTGTCCCAAAGGGCTAATAAACTGATTACAGATACAAGGTTACACTTTGGAGGGGGTTTCATTAATCTTGGGATCCCTGTGGATTAGAAGAGATGCAAATTCCCATACTTGGAATTGAGGCGGAAAGGGAATATTCCCAGGTAATTCCCAACATTTGGGTTCTAGCACAGTGGCTTGTAAAATGCTCTGACATACAGTGAATCCAAAGTCTGGAAAACATGGATATATCCCTGTATTTCTATATATCCCTGTATTTTCTTTCTAAATATTGGTCATTTTAATAACATATGGAAAATGCTTCCTGTTGGGTGGCTTCCTGGTGCTACCAGTGAAAGGATTTGCGGGCAACATTTTTCCAGCGATAGTTTGTGTTAATTTGCAAATTGCAAATTTGGATGTCTCGTATCCTTGGCTGTTTGCTCTCTTTATATTTTCCACTGATTAAAGCTATATACACTAAAAATAACCTCAAAATAAAAAAATAACCTTTTCCTCTCTCCAAAACACAGGCTTGCAGCAGCTTGCTGAGGGCGGTCGGAGGAATTTGGGGGAGAAAATTCTCACTGCGGATCCCTGCAATGTTTGTTTCTGTCTCTGAACCATTTGCAGCCTCAGTGTCTTCGCAGGGTCACGCTCTGGGTGTAGGGACAAAAGTCTGTGGACCCGGAGGATTTATTGCTGTCGTTAGAGAGGCTCTTAGGGTGGGATAAGCGCAGGTTTTATTGAGCCTTTAATCAATATGCAATGTGGGCTCGGTTAAACACGTCCCCAAAGCTTCCCCATTGCCTTGGTCACCTATTGGCAACCTGCATTTCCATTTACAGTGCGATTGGGGACAAGGAGCATCACCTTTGGCCAGGGAGATGTTTATCTGGTCTAGGCTCCCTTTAACCATCCGTCTGTCTGCGTTGTCTGTCCTGGGATGCTTAGGAGAGGGAATGCGGATTGATTAAGGGTTAATCGTAAAGCTGGATCCAAACATCTCTCCTGCGTGGATGGGGACAAGGAAGGGGCCTTGCTCGCTTTGGCTTCGAGAACCAAGTGGGATAAATCACATCACGCAATAAAGAAATTCACTTTAATTAGCCCAAGGTTCCCAGTGAGGGCAAACGCCAGTTAATTTTGCTCCTGGAAAGAATTAGCCCGTAGTTAGAGCTGCTCTCACGCGTTTGGGGAGTTAAGAGAGAAATTAATGTCCACCCAAGGACATTCATGTACGCGAAAGCACATGAATGGCAAATCTCCCTTTTTATTTATGCGGTTCTGCGGAGGTTCATTTAATCCAACCGCCTTTGTGCTTCCCGGCCTCAGCAGGTATTTTCCAGGAGGGTTTAGGTAGCACATTAACTCCATCGAATTGCAGAGTGATGTCAAGACCGGCGCTTTCTTGGTCTCTGGGCACATTCCTCCATACAATTGCCACTCAATTACCGCCCGGCGCTTAATCAAGGACTATTTTAATGCAGAAAGTGTGTTGCGGAGGGCATTTTTTTTCCTTTCTCCTTGCCTTGTGTGGGGAGCAGCCCGTGTGAGTAGCACAACTGCTGCTTTTCCCCTTTAGTCGCATGGATTCACCACTCGGGCCCGGCTCTGCTGCTCCGTCTTGTGACACTTCTGGCTTTCACCCCCTTGCCAGGGCTCCGTGACAGTTTGGAAACTGCAAGATTCCCTGTGGATGCAGGGAAATCACTCGCTTGGAGCCCGGGGTTGTTCCTGGCGGCTGCCCATTCTGCCAGCCCCTCTGCCGCTCTCCTTTTGCACCAGGATTATTTTAGGTGAATCCCGCTCGCTGCTCCTCTCAAAGCCGCTAGGATCCAATCAGGAATGTCTTGCTTCCAGGTCCTTGCTGAGACCACTGCAACACCTTGCTCTTTCCTTTGCAGAGGAAAATCCCTTGATTTTAGGTCTCCCATTGGTTTCGGATTAGTCGAATTTAGGAGTGAAGCTCGTCCCTACCGCCCGTGAGCACTGGCCCTCTGCAAAGCCTGATCCATGCACATGGAGCCCAGGCCCTCCGGCAGGAGGGAATGTTGTTCGCTGATGGCTTTGGCTTAATCACACCGGATTCCCAAGCATTTCCAAGGTGCTTTTGGGAAGTGGGATATTGCAGAGCCTTCTGGCACTCTGCAATGTGTTAATCTTCGCCCCCATCTTTAGCACGTGCAGCTACTTGGTGCACAGAGCAAAGGCGCTGCTGGGATTTCCACCACTTTTAACAGCTTTTTTTTTTGCTTTTTAGTGAGGTTATAAAGTGAGATAGTCCAACTGCAGGACAAAACCCCCTCTCTGTTCACGCTTGATCCGGGGAGAGGCGGATGGCAGAGGGCAACGGCTCCGCTCGGCCGCTCAGCCGCGCGTCCGGCTTCGCAGGGAGCCTTTGGAATGAGGCAGCCTTCGGGAATCACTCCCCCATCACGCGCCCTGTCTGCTTTCGGGCAGGCTGAATGCGGGGAGGAAATCTAACTAAAATCTAACTAAGCCGGGGTGCCCGTCTGTGCTGAGCGACTTTGTGCTCGCGCAGCCCAACGCCCCGGGCACCGCTGCCAGCTCCGCCTGCGCCGGGGATTTGCTGGGATGTTTCACTCGGGCACCCATTGTGTGCTAAAACTGAGACATGACTCATTTATATTGGATTTCAACTCGCCGGGGCTCGCTGCAAGCATCAGTGGCTCCCAGCTATTCGGCTGGCACCGCTCGGTGGCAGGACACGGGCCACCGCTGCGGGGATTAGGGTCTCCTGGCTGACGTGCTGCAAAAACGCAATGCCCGGTTGTTGCCTCCGGCTGAGTGATGCTCCGGAGGGCCAGGAGCAGCTTTATCCAAGCAGGAATACAGCTTCGGGTTTGCTCATTTTCACCTGGATTAATTTGGGAACTTGGGCCTGGCGGTTTCTGCATTAGAGGGAGCAGAAGTGGCCCTATTTTTGTCCCTTTTTAATCCATGGCCGATGACAAAGCTCTAGTTGGGTGTCCTCAAGAGTGCATGTAATTCGGAGGAGATGAAGGGAAGGCAGGAGGCCACCTGAGGGCCATCGCAAGGGCATTTTGGTGCTGGGACCCTAGGGTCCCATATACTTTGCTGTAACCTTTGGGAACAACAGTGCCACGCTGGAGTGGGGTGAATGCCAGCTAAGAGCAATGTGGTTCTAGGTAGATAACCCCAAAGGGCACTGAGAAGGGACCTGGATCTGGGGAAAAAAACAATTTATTCATAATTATCACTGTGCAACTGTGATGTAGCATTTTTTTTTTAATCTGACATTCAGAAATTTTAAACTAGGGAATTTTACTTGGCCCGTTTTCTTCAGCAGACCTTACAAGTGCCTAGAACAGAGAGGCAATGCCTATAAGATGAGTGCAATAAAAATAAAGCCGGGAATACGTTTTGATAGGTGCTAATGCGGCTGCTCCTTTCAGACAGGGGCATCTGCCTGGCTCTGGAGCGATACAAATAATATTGGACTGATTCCTTCTGCCAGGCTGCTGCTCGCCCACTAGATGGTACTAAGAGAACTCACAAAAAATAAATAAAAAAATGCACTGAATTTGCTCATAAAACTGCTCGCTGTCAATAGTGTTTCCAGGATCTGTATGTCAGGAAGAGAAACGCTCGGCTTTGCTGTTCCTCCGATCCACACCCAGCTTTATAAATAGGTGTTTGCTCCCCTCGGATGTCAGGCGTCGTTAGCGATCTCGGCTTGGGAAATGGTGTGATGCAGATTTAAAATAACCAGCCCGGAGGCCCCGCGAAAGCGCCAGTCTCGGCAGCGTCTGTCTCCGCTTCCGACGCAATCCGGCCCCCGTGGGGAAAACAACCCCGTTCCGTGGATTTTGGTGCTGCATCATTGTTCCCGGAGGCTTCGAGGTGTAGCGAGGACACGCACGGATGCTCTTCCCTCTGATAAACAGGGAATTCATCGTGCCAGGCAACACACGTCCCCGGAGGAAAGGGGATATTGGAAACGTCACCTGTAGCTAGGATGGATTTGCGTTGTTCCTACGTGTCCCCGCTGGCGTACGGGCTTCCCGGGAAAGCCGAGGGAAGCGGGAGCCCTGCTGCCTCTGGCCATGCTTCTCCCTCTGCAAAGTTGTTAAAAAAAAACACACACCAAGTGCTAGTTTGGATATTAAGATTGATATATTTAATCTTTCTTGTTTGTAAAACAAGACATAAATTTGTGTATATATATATATAATTTATATATTTTTTTATTTATATATACTATATACAGACCATAAAAAAATTTTCCTCTGTATTAGACTGAGAGATTTTTGGAGGAATGATATAGGCGTAATGGGGAGCTCAAGGAAACTCCTAGTTTCTGAACAGATAATTCCCGGGAGCAGAACACAACTCCCCGTCAGCCTTCGCCGTTATCTCGGGCTTTTCCCACATGGACCGCGCTCCGGACTGGATATTCCGCTCGGGATTTGCTACATGGTTCTTGAAAGCAGGAGGCAAGAGGGTGCTCTGCGCGCGGAGCGGATCCGCTCGGCCTCGCGGCCCCGGGCACGTTATTGCACTCGGAAGAGGATGCGCGTGTTAAAAGCACGTTGTGCATTTCCATAACTCTTACGGAAGAACGAGAGAGATTCCGAATGTGCGTTTTCTATTAAAAAAAAAAAAAAAAGAAAAAAAGAAAATACGGGAGATGGGAGGTGACCGGTGGAGATCCCTCATGAGCTCCATGCGCCCTGAGCGGGGCAGCCCTTCTCTTTCCCGAAATCCGGCCCCGCGGGTGGATGCTGTGATGTCCCCTGTGGGCACAGGGACATTGGGGTGTCCCCCGGGGTGTGGGCTGGACGTGTGGCCTTGCGTTCGCTCCTCGCTCCGTTCTGCAGGGTGGGGAAGTGCCCTGAGGCACCAGTTAAGGCGGTCTGAATCATGAGGTCTAGAAGCTAGACTGGGAAGGAGGAGGAGGAGGAGGGGAACCTCAGGGTACGAAGAAAAACAATGAGGAAACAGTCTACCATTCATCTGGAAGTAAAAAAAAACAAACCAAAAAATGCAAATAAACATCCATCACATGGGACTAAATAACACTTCTCATGGCAGTCACTGCAGCGGAGGCAGGAGATGGCTCCCGGCTCCCTCGGGACGCGGGAGCTGCCTTCCCCTCCGGCAGCGCAAGGGGAGAGGGAAGGGCTTGGGGACCTGCCTCTGGAGGCCACCTCGGAGCTGCCCTCGGGACGCTGCGTTTGTGGGTCGGACCCGGGGAGGCTGAAGAGCTGTTTCCGTGGCAAGACGCTGGTCGGGCTCCGAACGAGACCCAGGGAAGCTGGGAGGTCTCAGCTCAGTCCCTGCTCACCGGCTCGGCGCGCCGCGACCGCGGGAGACAGTGTCTGGTCTTTGCAGGAGGGAGGCCCCGAACCGCACGGACCCGAGGCCGCGTGGAGACGGGGTGGCCGTGTCCCCCTGGGGAGGTCACCGAGAAGCCGGCGTGGGAGAGCGAGCGGAGTGGCTGGACTGACCCCTCGGAAGCTCCACCAACATCACCATTCGCTCGGCAGAGACGAAAGAAGGTCTTGGCCATTGGAACCGCCAGGAGATGAAGGCTTTCCAGAAGCTCTTGGCCATTGGAACGGCCATGGGAATGGCCAAGAGGTGGGCTTTCCAGACACTCGTCCTCATCAGACCTCCGCGATATGAGGACCACGGTTGGCACACACCCGTTCGTTGGTGTTCTTGACCAGGTTACTTGTTGATGAGCGTCTTCAGGGAGCGCGTGAGCGTGCCCATGACCGTGGCGACCGTGGCCGACTGGCGCGCGAGCTGCTCGGCCGCCTGCTGCTGCTGGCTCAGCGTGCGGGCCGTGGACTCCTCGGCGGCCCGCAGCAGGAACGTGTAGTTCCTCACCACCTCCTCCACCTTGGCCAGCAGCTCTTGGCGCTGCGACTCGGAGCGCACGATGTACACGAGCCTCACAAAGGTCTCGATGAGGCTGCTTAGCACCTGGAAGCTGCTCGTTATGGCGCACAGCATCCGAGCGGGGCTCTTGTCGACGGCGGCCACGCGCCGGCACGACGCCCGGAACTCCTTGAACTTGAGCGCCAGCTCCTGCTTGTATTCGGCCAGCTGGGAGATGTAGGGCTTGCAGTCCCGCACCTCGGGGCTCACCACGCACTGCCGCAGGATCATCAGGAGCTCGTTGGTGTCCAGCTGCACCTGCAGGAAGCCGTCCGGCAAGCTGTAGGCACGGCCGCGGAGGGTGTTGATTTTGGCCAGGCTCCCTTCAAAAGTGGAGGACCTTAGATCTATCTCCTGGGTTTGGCTACCGTTGGGACTGCTGCAGGCCGTGGCATCTAGAACCTGGAGGGTCCTGCTCATGACCGGCACCATCTGGTTGTCCAGCTTCATTCCCGGGAGGATCTGCATGGGGATGGAGTAGGAGAGCTCATCCTTCTCGCTCCCGTCATCCGCCACGTCGCATTTCCTGTAGTAGAAACAGTAGCGGATGGAGCAGCACTTCTCGTCCTCCATATCCTCATCCCGCAGCCCAGCAGCACTCGGGTACATCTCCTCCTGCACAGAGAACACGGCGGAGCCTTTCTGGTTCTTCTTCTCCTGTGCAATTTGGACATAAGACGGATCAGCCGCTCCGGAGGCTTCCTGGATTTTGCTTTTCAGAACGGAGCCGTGGATGCTGGGTTCAGCCTCCTTCTGGAGGCCCTTCTGCTTCACGGGGTAGATGTTCTGGTAGATCTCCGAGGAGAGAGACGTCCTCTCGGTCTTATCGATCTCGCTGACGCTGTAGCGACGCAGGAGCTTCTTGTAGTGGGGAGCACCCATGCATTCCCCCCGGGAAGCGCACGTGCTCAAGCAGGACACGCCATTCTCGGGGTCCGACCGGTAGTCCCTGGACTCCAGGCTCGTCGATCGTATCCGCTTGCCCGCAGAAGGGCTGCTGGCGCTCGTCAACCTGATGGCCTCTACCTGCTTCTGGTCGTCCGGAGCCTTCTCCCTCCCTCTCCTCTCCGGTTCCGGCACGAGCAGCTGGTTGGAGGGCGGCCTCCCGCCCCGGCAAAGCCGCTTGCAGTCGCAGCTGCGGCGCTGCTCGCGGGACATGCCGGGGACCTTCTGCACGGGGCTGCTCCGCAGCTGGCAGCTGCAGCGCCCGGGCGCCGGAGGCTGCAGGTACTCCTGGGCGGGCAGCTCGCCCTTGCCCTTGGGCTTGAGCAGCTCCTCGAGGAACTCCAGCTCGTACTGCCGCACCTTCTGCAGCTGCGCCTGCCGCTCGTCCGTCTCCTTCTTGAGCCGCGTGGGGAACGTCGCCGAGAAGAGGTTCCGCAGCCTGAAGGGACCTTTGGGAGCTTTGGGTTTCGCTGGGGCGTCAGCAGCTTGCTGGGTCGCCTCCAGGGCTTTCTCTGCTTTTTTGGAAGGCACAGTGCTGATCTGCAGGCCCTCGGGCCTGGGCACCAGCTGGATCGGCACTTTGGGATCCTCGCTGGCGCTCCTGAAAGTGCTGCCGAGCGACGGAGAGTGCAGACAGCCACTCTCGGCTTTGAAACCTTTCACTGACGTTTCCTGCTGCAATTTCTCCCCTAGGTTCGGAGGAGCCACGTGCCTTGCAAAGACCAGGCTGGAGGCTTCCCCTTCTGCCTTCTGCGCCGGCTCTCCGCTTGGAGCTTTCCCTAGGGGATCCCTGCTCACTTTTGGCTGGTAGCTTTTAGAGGGAAAAGTCTTACTAGGCATCATTTCCTCCCCGACCGCGGCAAGGTGGGACGTTTCAGCCCTACCGCCAGGAGCTTCTTTCGGGCTCGCGGAGGCTTCGCTCTGCTGCTGCTGACAGCTGCAGAACGTGTCTTCACCTTGCTGCCCTCCCCTGGCTTTCCCAGACCTGCCGCCGGAGGATGCGAATCCGACGGTCCCGTTGACATTCCTGTCTTCTTTTGGAGCTGCTTGGGACGCGGAGCCTTTCGCGTTTGCCGCTTGCTGCAGAGCGGCCGCGATGAAGGCTGGGCTCAGCCCACTCTGCTGCTCCAAGAGCAGCCTGGCGCTCGGCCGGGCCTCCTTGGGCATCGTCTCCCGGGAATCCTGCTCCGCGCTGGGGGCTGCTGCGGGCTGCAGGGCCACCTCGAAGGCGGCTCTCGCGGGGCCGGGCCCTTTGCACTCAGGGGGCGGCCCCGGAGCCACCCTGCTCTGCTCGCCGAGCTGCAGGGACAGCGCGGGCTGCGCGGCCAAGGGGCAGCTCCGCTCGACCGGCGGCTGCTCCTGCTTGCTCCCGCCGGGGCTTTGGTGGGAGCAATCCGGCTTCAGCGAAGGGATCGGCTCCTGGTGGCTCAGGGCGTAGGGGGAGGCGAGCACGGCTTGGGCCGCGCAGCTCTGGATGCGGAAAGGCAAGTCCTTCCTCGCCAGCAGGTTCTCCTTGCTGATGTGCTGCGCGAGGAAGTAGGCTGCGTTCTGGTGCTGCTTCAGAGCGGAGACCATCTCGGAGACGTCCGTCAGCTCCGACGAGTTGGTTTCGTGGCCCGAATCCAGAGATGACTCAGGAGTGATGGCGGCCAGGACGATGAGACCTGCAGGAGGGACACGGAGAGGCACCCGCACCGATGCCGCGTGCGCGGCGCGGCGCTGCGGGGACGAGGGACCGTCCCCAGGGATGCCGGAGATGGCAGCCAAGGAGCTGCATTGACCTCTTTACATTAAGACTTATCCCATTCGAGAGCCACCGTTCGTTAGCGCTGAGCCGGCTTAATTCAGCAAGAGCTCCCGGACCAGAAAAAGGTCCTGGGAAGGGCTCCAAGGTAGGAATAGCTACAGGGAGCAACAAGGAAAAGGGGTCACAGGCTGCAGAACTGCGGGGAGGACCCGAGAGGAGCAAGGGCCAAACACAGCAAGTGACAGGGCCAGACAGGGGACTGCAGAGAGGGGACAGCCAGAAGGCTCCTCCACGAGGAGGAGGGTTCCCATCTGCAGGTCTTAGGAATCTGAGCAACAATTTGGCTGCTCCTGCCGGACCTATTGCCACAATTTAGTTTTCATTAGGAATTGCCCCACAGTCGCTTATGGGGAGGGTTGAGAAGAGAGCAGACGGGGAGGAGGATGAAGGGAAGGATATTCCATGGGGAATGTCGCAGGGATTGCCGTACCTGCCGTCTGCTGCGGCGGGGGGTGCGGACAGTCCTCGGACGCCGCGAGCGCCTCCAGCGCCTGCAGCGTGGACACGAGGGCATCGTCGAGCTCCTGCGCGTGGTCGCGCACGGTGCGCGGCGGCACGGCGTCGATCAGCGTCACGGGGATCTCGTCGTAGAGGAGGCCGCACAGGTGCCGCCCGCGCTCCTGGCTCTGCGCGGCCGCCCGCCGCTTCGGCT
>JAWLRI010000287.1:473256-490587 GCA_034781795.1 Crypturellus tataupa
TGCCCGCCTCCCGCCCCGTCTCCTGCGCTGCGCGGCCGCGTCCCTCGCGGCTCCGGCCGCCCGGCGCAGCCATGGCGGGGCCCGGCGCGTACCTGGCGGCGCAGGAGCAGGAGTACCTGCAGGCCTACGAGGACGTGCTCGAACGCTACAAAGGTACCGCCGCGGACAGCCTCCCCCGGCCGCGGGGCGCCCTGCGTCCGCACGAGCGCAGGAAAAAGCGAGGAGGGAATAGCGGTTTTTACGGAGCACGGGGGCGGCTGATTTCATGGGAGCCATGGGTTGCGCTGCCGTCTGTAACGGGGACAGGAGGCGTCTGGGGGGACGCGATTCATGATGTGTCCGTGTGAAATCCCCACTTGCCGATCACATTTACTCAGGGTCTGATTTTAATTAAAGCGGCAAGGAGGTGACGTTCATTGCTGGGACTGAGCCTCCGTCCCCAGAATAGTTCTGGCAGAGTATTTAGCATTAGCCACGCTGAGCCCTCCTGAGATATTTGGGGTAAAGGTGGGCTGGACTTTGGAGGGGACCTTTTCCTTCACACACGTTGCGATTTTTCAGTGCTAGGTTTCCAGGCGCTCACAGAGGTTTTCGCTAAATGGTTCCCATCGATGGGAATGGGAGTGGCAGAGGCAAAGACAGCAGGATCGGAGGGCATCGATAGTTGGTTTCGTTTGATCCACACATGTGTGTTACTCCCAGTATTTTTGGGGAATCTCCCCCCCCTCCCCCCAGACTTGTGGTTACTTTGACGTGGGAATGCGTCAAGGCAATGACCACCCTCTACCTGCCTCTCCTGCGGTCCGTGTGTCATTAGCAGGATGGACTAATGACTCCTTTGTGTCTGCTGCCCATTGTGTTGGCGTGGCGGGGAGCATGTGCACCCGCTGTGTACGAAAATGCGCTTGTGCATTTTAGATGAGATGTAATTGCGGCTCATAAGAGATTGTCTTCAAAGGAACGAATATCTTTATTTCTTTATAAGCTAATTGCGTGTAGCTGAGCTAATTTCTGCGCAATTTAAAGCAGGGAGACTTGCTTAAAATAAAAGCAGTGAGCAAATTTTATTTTTCTGTCCTGGTTCTAATCCAAAATGCTGCTCTTCTGCTTTAGATTATCTTTGATTTAAAAATAAACTTGTGGCTAGGCTGACATGTTTAATAAGGATCATTTTCATATCAGTTTATCTACTTACTTAAAGCCTACGTAGGTAGGCAGGTATTAGGCCTAATTTCCTCTATTTCAGTGAGAGTTTTACTTGGATAAGAAGCAAAACATTGGCATTTTAAACTGTTGACAGGCCAATGTATTTTAATTAAACTGAAATATTTTTCAGAATTTGCTTTATTTCTAAAGAAGATGTGACTGAGTTTTAGGAATTTATCATGTTCCTTGTGGTGGAAAGGATCAGGTGCATTCACATGCTGTTCTCAATGACAGCAAAATCCAAAAATTGTTCAAAGGCACCCACTTGCTGCTGCTACTCTCATTTTTAGTGTCGTATTCACTGCTTCAATATGCTCTGCTCTGCATCTTCAGGTTTACTTTATTCAGTCACTGGGAGAAGGTAAAAATTTGGACTTGTTTTAATTATGATCTATTGGAAACCTGGAAAACGCATTATTTTCCAAAATGTGTTTCCAAGCCGCTCATGATTTCCTATCATCAGAGCCCCAGCAGGATGACTTCACTGCAGCGATTGTTGCTCTGCTGACTTGCTATGGGAGCTGATCTAACCACAAAAGAATTGCTACAATATATGCTTTGAAGAGGGAGTGCCATTGCTCTGCATTTCTCAGTTTTTATTACATTGCCTTTGTTAATTTTCTCTATCAAATGCGTAACAGCCTCACTTCTATTTATAAGGTGAGCTCCAATAGATAATTTTAATGCTATATATCTATATGTAATCTTCCTTTTTCAGCCTGCAGAATGCTCTTGTGGTCACTGAGGGCATTATCAGGGTGCCAAATTATCTATGTCCCAGCTGTTGAATACTGTAACTAGCAGGGTCAGCTGTACAAAATTCATTGCCTGTCTTGGAAGGCTTGGAATCAGCTGATGCCGCATCATTAAGACATTTGGGCCATTTGATTTAGGCAAACAGCCCCATGTAAATGTAGAAAAACAAAGTTTTGGTCTTCTCTCCTCTGTATATATAGCCAAAACAGGCCGCAGGTCTTCAGGACTGTGAAAACAAGAAGTTGGTTGCAGATGAAACAAAGATATTTGTGTATCTACAAATGCAGTCTGCTCACCATGCCTTTAGCTGTGACAGTAAATAATTAAGCAACTGTTTGCTCAATCTGGAAGCGTTTGCTAGGGGAGAGAAAAGAGCGTTGTTTTCTGATCCACAGGCAGCTCAGTCCCTGACTGTGGTGTTTTTTCCCTTGATGTACATTATAATGTACAGGGAATATTTCTGAAGCATCCCGATGGATGAAAAAAAGCAGCAAGTCATATTATCTCAGATGATTCAGAAGTCATATTGAACCAATGCATTTATTAAGTGGAAAAATGCCTCTTTGTTAGTAGCACCTCTGGAAATGGTCAGAGGCACCATCTTTGTGTGACTGGGCAATAAAATGTCCAGGATATTTTATCTGAACTGTGTGACTTATTTTATGTGTCTTGTTGACCAGGAAGGTGGGAAATGATCCAAATACTTTGTAGCTTGTTAGCCTAGCTACCAATGGTTCAATTTCATTTTGAAAACCATATTTGACTTGTTTTGGAGTTTTGAAGATGACTTAATAATCATGTTGCTTTTTAAATGATTGCATCTTAACCTGATGATAAAAATTATTGAAATTATTGTTATTGGCAGCTTTTCTGATGAGTGTGTCTTGGTGGTTCCCTCTGACATCTTAATAAGAAAATATCCAATAGTATTTCATATACATTTAGCTTTTATTGTATTAGATGCCATCTCTACCAAATAGAGTAGGTATGTTGCTCCCTCCCCATGTTATTTGAGTTTTAAAGACTTAAAAATTGCAGTTGTAAAGATCACTGTCTTTAAATATAGTGCTCTGATTTGATATACTCATTCTCCTCTAAAGATGTGCTTTTTTTCATTTTGAGTAGGAAGTGTATTTAAATAACAGTTGCAACAAACCTCTTTTCTTCCCTAAATTTTGAACAATTACATAACAAAGTTGCCTCCCTTTGACATCATTCTTGAAGTGGGAATATCTCAAAATGCCTGTGTGATTGTTTTCTCTAGAAAAGCAATAATTCTTAGAGTTAAGTATTAAATAAAACACAGTTATTCAGAAATGTTCTCACAACCGTGCATACTGTAAAAGCTTAAAATATAGAGAGCTTGCCCGTCCATGAAGACCTTTTAATGCTTTGGATTTTGGCTCTGTAGGACTCTGATCTATCTGACAGAAAATTCAGCTTGATGTGACTGCCCATAAAAAAAAAAACAGCCTTGCAGCTTTGGGACTTGACTAAGTTGTTGTTGCTGATAGGAGAGGTATCACATGAATGTTTTCTTTGGATTGAATGCCCCATTACTGCTTCCTTCGGATGCTTCTGGCTTTCTGCATAGGGAGTGAAGTGTTTAAACTCCTTTATATTGCATGTCTGCTTTAGTTTCTCTCTCTTACTTAAAAAAAATACCTTTAATATTGCAGATTCTGCCCAAGGCATGGGAAATAGGTTTTGGTTTTTTGTTTTTTTATGCTCCAAGAAGCAAAGTAGCCGAGACAGGAAGGAGTTAGCAGGTCTTCTGCTGCATTTTCTTGCCTGTGCAGGGGTCAGGCGGTGTAGTTTGGATATTCTCACTGCTTGTAGCTGCACGTAAGCATATGCATGACCCGAGGAAACTGTTCTGACATTGCCAGGACTGTTTCTGAGTTAGTATCAGCAAGGTAGGTGACTGCCACCTTTTTTGACTCTTAGAGGGGGCCATTAACCCAGATTGGTTGCTGGGCCTCTGGAAAGGGGGAAGCTGATGCCTTTTTAGGGATTTTGAGGATCTTCCCCTGTGTGTTTAGTGGCAGGGATAGTCCAGGGATATTCTTTTCCTGGGATGGCTTCACAGAGCCAAGGGAAGGGGCTGTGGCGGGTTATCCTGATGCAGGAGTTGAGCATTTGTGAAGCTCCTAGTTCTTTCTTCCAAGTACCTGCAGAAATGTTGTCCTGTTCTGCTCTCAGCTCTGTGCTAACCATGGCTCACACTTCAGGCCTTCTGAGTTTGAATTCAGAAAGATAAACTCAGATGAGAAGCTGACTAGGAGCTTTTAAATTTAGTTTCCTTCTTTGGCATAACAAGAACTGATGCTGTATTAGTTAGTTCTGCTGAGTGAGAAAGGAGTTCACAGCTTGGGTGATTTTCTTGCACTTGTTTTCAGGTGCTGGCAATTACTAGTTTTGGAATTGATAATTTTTTAATTCAGTTGCATTGGGTAAGGTTTTTGCTGTCTAGTGCAGCTCGTGTTGGGGATTATCTGCCTGCTCATCAGCTAATCTTTTCTTTGGCACCACACGGGTCTTGAGCGTGATGACACTGGAGTTCCCCCCATCCTTTGCATGTCTCCTGCAGCAGTTTCCTCTCATGAGGGTAAAGAACTCAATGGCATTTGTTTTATATGAGGTTGGACAATATAATCCTTTTTTAAAAGAGAATATGATGGTTTAAATAAACTGAGCTTCCCTGTCCTTGGCTTTAGAAGATTACTTGTTTGGATGAGGAAGGAGAGCAGAAATCAGCCATTTACAGAGTTATCTTTGGTATGTGAATTGGGGCAGAGATCTGATAAATGTTTAGTTCATGGCTTTTCTGGTACTTCCCAATTCCCATTGAGTTGACCTTTGAAATGAGGACCATACAAAGATGTAGTTGTGGTCAAAATCATGAGGTGGGGAAGCATGGAGGGGAGTAAGAAAAAAAAAAAAAAAAGGAGGTAGGGGTGGGGAAAATAAAATAAAATTTAGTTGTCATTGTATTAAAGGGCTTGTTTTAGTTCTGTTCTATTTTGGGGTGATATGGTTCTGGTTGCTCTCTGGGATCTACTGCACTAATGTCTAGTGATCTTTTGCATTGCAAACCAGAGCATGGATACCTTTCTTTCATCTACTTTGCTTAAAACATGATTCACCCGAGAAAAATATTGTGCCATTTTGCTGAAGTTAAGTATGTATTTAGTATTCAGTGTTTTGTAAAACAGAAATGGGATAGTTCTCCTGCTGAAGGCTAAGCGCAAGTATTCCATGAAGTTCAGTCTTAAAAGAATCAAGTTTTGCAAATGTCAGTTGTGAATGCAGATTATTGCTGCATGCCTGAAATGCTTCTTGCAAAACATCACTGGAGTCGCTCGGTTTAACAAAGCCTGAGTTTTTCCTGCAGAGAGGGCAGACCCCGGGGCGCTGACGCACGCAGCGAGGGCAGCATGCGAACAGGTGAACCCGCTCACAGAGCCGCTATAGTCCACGGCCACAGCCTGCACGTGGGGCTGTGTGGGCAGATTCCCAGGCACATTCCCAGCTTGGGGCAGGGCCCTGGCTGCAGACTCCCACACAGCCACTTCTCAGGCCAGGCTCAGGCCTTTAGTGAGGCACCTTCTGGCTGAAATGGGTTGTCCTTAAGCACTCTGTGGTACAGCTAAGGCTACGTCCTAAGCAAGTAGATGTGTTTCCTCATTTAATTTTTTGTTGTGAAAAGTAATCTCAGCTTTTTATTATTATTGTTATTATACTTTCTAAGTGAGTATAGTTAAACTGACAATAGCTGCAAATAAATCACTAAAGGGAAAGGACCGTTAAGAAACTATGTGGAGGGCTAGGTTCTGTACATCGCAATTACACAATTAGTGTAACTATTTTTGTGAGACAAGGAGGATTAGGCCTCTGATGGGCTTTTCAGGAGCATAGGCCAAAATCTGCTCTTGATTATAGCCACATGGCCCTTTTGAACTTGCTTTGCTTTTAAATACACTTTAAGAATTGGGTGTCAGAGTTAATATGTGAAATCATAGCATTTAATAATGCATTCTACGATACATATTAAAACAAATCCGCACTTAATTGGCATTTGATGGTCAAATTGTGTTGGAAAACTTTGGATTGAGATTCAGGTATCCAGTTATCTGACAGCTCTGACACTCTACACCACTTGGATCTAAAATTAGTAAGAGCTCTTCTGTCCAGGGATTAGGCAGAAGGGTCTGTGTTCTGCTTCACAGAACGGGAGAACAAAATGGGTCTGTCTCTTTACCTCTGCTTCAGACCGTGATTTTGGGCAATTACAGATAAAAATGCAGGTGAACAGAGAAGCTGGTGTCCATCTTTTGCTGGGTCCTGACATGGGGATCTTGTCACAGCAGTCCTGTTACAGCCTCCATGTCCCCTTGGCACAGCACAAATAGCGTTTCAGCCTGTATGTGCTAGTCTGGGCAGAGATTTTATTAAAATATTGAGCTTTTTTTTTGAGGAGAATATCGCTTGTGATACTGTGGTTTTTAGGCAGATAAGACTCTGTTAATTTTTGTAGCAGGAGCTTAGCTGTAGACATTTATAAATATTTAATGCTTTAAATTACCTCAGTTCTACATAAATTTTTAAACCAGAAATAAAGGATTTATATTATGTCCTAGAAATTAGGAAGTCACTCATGCATTTGTTTTGAGGAGCCACGGCTGTGCAGTCACTTATAACTTATGAGGGAAAGGTATTTTTGCTAAGATAATTCTGCTTCCAGAGCAGGGTATTTTCAAAAGCACACGCAGTAATTAGATTGCTGGTCCCAGTGACTTTCAATAGGAGTTAGCCTGCGCTTCTCTCTCCCAGTGACCAAACATTGTTCAAATGGCAATCTGATGCTTGAAGCCATGTGATAACACCAGCTATTACAAATTAATTATGCATTTAAGCCCAGATTTTGGGAAGCTTTTTAATATGAAGTCTTCTCTGGAGGAAAATGCATAATTTTAAAAAGAAAGGCTGATTACAGAAGAAGAAAGGAATTTTCAAGCATATGAAATTCTCATTGTATTGCAGACTGATTATATTTTCCTCGGACATGGCTTTATGGCTTCTACTCTCTCTATTGATTTATTAACCAAACAATTTCCAGGATGTATTCCGTTTGGGGGTTTTGTTTTTCTTTTGCCAGATGTAGTTTTGTTGACTTTCCATTTGCAGTGGAGCGGAATTTGGCTTAGCATCTCTGCAAAGAAGAGAATTCTTCTTCTGCAGGAAAAAAGACAAAGTTGATTAAGTCCCTTGATGAAATTATCTTACAGTTCTCACGCTCACCAGGGTAGTTTTGCATTGTTCCATTTCCATTTGTTAACATAGACCCCTTGTTAATACACTCTATGCACTTTCCAAGGCCAAATCTAGCTGACCTCTGAGAATATCAGCCCAAGTTTAACTTTCTGCTTTTGATGCAAATTGTGTTAAATAAGATCAAGTTCCGTCACGTAAACCTTATGTGTTTCTACTTAAATTGTACATTACTTTTTGCTTTCACACGAATGTGCATTTGCTTCAGGTCCTGTTCACTGGACCAGTCTAGCAGTCCAGTGCACTTGTGTTTCTATGCAGGTTTACGGGAGCACCGAAAAGTTATCTGTAGTTTGCAACATCAAGTATTCAAGATCTAAGGTATAATATAGTTTATAAATATTAAATCAGTGTCCTAGGAGCAATATATTGTTTATGCCTCAATGTTTTGACTGTCATATTGAAGCATTTTTTTCATGTTGGTAACCACATAACACTCGGGAGAATTTAAGGAAATGGGTTTACTATAGGACAGCATGCATGTCTCCACACTGATTTGCAGTTTTATAGCAATGTATAGATTAAATAACTTTAGAAAATGGATGATCATCTTTATTGTAACTATTAGATGTATTTTTATTTTGGTACAAGCAGAGTTCTAGATAATGCTAGTATCAGTGAGCAACATAGTCAATGGTTCACTGGAGACTGAGATGTATGACAAACTTTTTGTATAGTTTGTATTGAATAGCAGTTTTTTGTTTTTCTTTCCTTACTGGGCAAGTTTTCTTGAGTGTATCCACTCCGATCTTCTGTCATTCACCACTTTTTTCAAATCATAGTTCTTCCTTGGAAGGTGCCTATCCCTCTTCTAAGGAAGAACCTTGGAAGATGCCTATTCCTTTTTCTTCTCTTAGTAAGGGTGGGGAAAAAAATCTTATCCTGTTGTCCATATTAAGTGAATTTAAGGTAGAGAGTTGAATTTTTGACCGTGAAAGTGCTGAGAGAGAGAGAGAGAGAAGAAGGCACAGGGGACAGCAGCATGAATTGGAAGTATGGTTAACGTTGTGACTTCTTAAATGCTTACATTTCTTTTGCTCTTAGTTTTGAGACTCAGCTCACGTGTGCCTATGTAAGCCCTGCCAGCAAGGATCAGAAAGTTGCTCTCTTTCCTTGCTAGTACCTCATGCTGCTAATGGAAACAAACTGGTGCTATAGGGAATCTAGCCAATTAAGCTGTGCGCTAAAGAAAACATCTTCTATCTCTGCATTGTGTGGTAAGCTCCCAAGACTTGTTTTCCACACATTATCTTAATGGCTCAACTGATAAGCAAATAAATCAACTTGAAATGATTTGTTTTTCTTCCTTAGTAAATAAAATAGTCTATAACAGTATTTGTCTCAATGACCTACTTGCTTAGTATTAATAAGATGCTTAGATGCTGTGTGAGATAGTAGATTTTGTTTGCAAATTGTTTTTGTCAGGCTAGCAAGATAAAGGGAGTGTAACTTAGCATTTTTGATCCTTTCATATTTTCTGTATATCAGCAAAATGCCTTTAGGCCAGCATTTCCTGTTAAAAATCTCAGCTTTTGCAATCTCTTTACAGTTGTAAGTTCTCCATACCATAGTATTAAGCATTTAATGGCTATGTGCCCTTTAATACTCCTTCAGCATGATTGTATCTAGTACTCTAGTACTGTGTTGCATTACTGTTTGATATTCGATGTATATTTAATAATTCAATTTGATTTATTTTTGGCTAGCTGCAGTGTTTCAGGTCTGTATTGATCTTTGTGCAATTAGTAGGCAGTTTTCCGTTGCTGGCTTTGGTAGTTGTGAGGTACTGAGCGTCTTTTTATTGGTCTCAAGCATTTCTTATTTTTTGTTTGAATTGCATTTAATTTCTTGCCACTCTGTTTAATAATTTTACATTTTTGATGGATTGAGTGTTATAATTCTGGAGTTGTCCCATTCTGAAGCAATTTGTATCATCAGAAAATATCTGATTGCTTTGTTTGCTTCCATCTTCAGACCTTTAATAAATGCAGAATGTATTGATGACTTCTGGAAAACCGCACCCTTCTCTTCACATTGGCAGGCAGCCAATTTTCAAGACTCTGTTATCCCTTAAGTCATTTGTCAGGCTACAAAAGGATTACACCCTATATCTTTATTGTCTTTTTCAGTTCTTAAAAAAAAAAAAAAAAGTGAAGGGTATGGAAATATATATCAGTTATATATTTTCATTTTTTCTTCTAACTTAGAAAAATCTTTAAAAAAAGTACAGGGGAATTTGTTTTATCATGACAAAAATGATGGGAACTTGGTATTATACTCTCAATATCTGCCCTAGCATTTTATGTTTTTGTTTAAAGTTACACTTTCCTGTCACTTGCTCCAGAACTAATGTGAGCTATGTCAGTAATTTTTCAAATGCTTTCATTTGTTTCCTGAAAATAATAGGAGAATATTGATGTATTTTAGGGTATGTATGTATGTAAGGAGTTCTTCTCACGGCTATTTCAACTCATTCTTCTAATTTATAATGAGCTGCTTGTAGTTGGCAGTGTATAGGTTTCCTGTGTTACTTTCCATAATTTCTGGAAAATGGTATTTTTTCTGTAAAGCATATGGTGGGAAAAGGGATAGTCAATCATCCTCTCAGAGAGTAGGTCTTTACTCAGTAAAGCCTTTATTTAGGTTCTTCATAGCCACGTTACTCACTCCTCAGCTCTTGCTGGTCCCAATGAACTTGTACGTTGTGGTCCTCTTTGCAACAAAACTGGTAGGTTTTGTAGCTGTTTACATCTGTAGTTCTCTGCTAATGTTATTTTCTGAACACTGCTTGGCAGGACTTCTGTCTTGTTGAGGAAACGTTTCTGGCATGGAGAACTTCTCCAGTGTCTGCCTGTTTGCTAGGTGGGAGCTGGCATTTGGGCTAGTAGGCTGCTGGCCTGAGGTTAATCATGGTAATGCCCATGTGGAAGGGGATCAGCGTTGCACTCTTTCTTTGTGGCTTTGTCTCTCTCTGATCTAGCGATACACTTACTGCTTGTACAGGTGAGAAAGTTTTAGAAAAAAAGATGCTGTTTTGTTACAAAGCCCAAGTTGTGCTTATGTGCTCTCTTGCCCTCTGCTGTTCGCATACGTATTGGAGTAGTTGACAATTGAGTAATTGGAATAATATTGGAGTAATGTTCCTGTAGATCATTACAGGATCCTTTAGATCTAGTTTCCCCTGCTTTCTTATGACATACCTGGTATGCTTTTACTCTGCTTTATATTGTTATAGCTCTTGATTATTCCTAATATAAGCGATTTATAGACCTTAATATTTGTCTCCCTGACATCCAGTATCCCAGTTTTGCCTTTGAAATCTTATTGTGTTACTTACTAGTAACTAGTTCCAGTAACTAGTAACTTACACTAACACAGTAACTAACTTACTAGTTGACCTTACATTTACCTTCTGAAAATCTGCTAAAACTTCAACAAGCTCAATTCAGGCATGTCTTTTTTTACTGTTAAAATAAGTAATTCACAAACTTGTCCAAAAACTAGACAGTAATTGCTGTAATCGTGCAGTTAAGTATATATTAAAATATATCGTGAAACAGTTCATCAAAATAAAGCCGGAGTGATTTAAGACTCAACCTTTCAAAACTGTTTTACATATACCTTTACATTATATCTATACGTTATTTCAGGTAAGGAAGCTTTTACTGCGAGGCAGTACTTACATTCGCGCTACGCTGGGTAGGCCTGCATGGCCAGGGAGCACGGCCCATGTGCTCCCTGCGGGCGGTGTTTCCTGAGGGAGCTGCCGGGTGCCATGGGTTCAGGGACATGTGTCCCGGGCCCGCTTGCCCTTCCTGTGAGCACTGTCAAGAGGAATTTCTGTGGATCACTTACTCCTGATATTTTTAGTATGACCACACTTCTATCTGCAAGCAAAGCTGCTTTTTATCTCATCCATTTGACCATTTTTCACTTTTGGCATCACAGAAAGACTGTTCTTACGGTTTGTTTAAGTTAGTGTGACGGCTTTGCATCATTTCTCCGTGTGGGACCTGCTACCCTCCTACCCTGGTCCCATCCTGGCCCATCCTGGCCCAGCTGTGGGTCACTCGGTGCCACCTCCAGCCCCACCACAACCTTGACCCTTGTCATGTTTTGCGTGCAGTTTGCACCTGCTTGGGTCTCTGCTGGTTCCTGGTGTCTCCAGCAGCACTGCTTGTATCTAGTCATGCCATAGCTTGTTGTGTTTAACATTAGACGTTGTAGAAATGGGTTGAGAGCTGAAAAACTTACCTGGCTGAAAAACTGTTCTGTGAAAATAGTTCACTTTAACAATGTGCTGAGAAATCGTTGTTGAAGCAGTTTTCTTCCATGTAAAACTAATTTTCTATGTAAGTTTGATAAAGTTTGTTGCAAAATTTATCATAAATTTCTCCATGGCACTTTCTGGATTATGGCTGTTTGCTTAACTGCAGGATTTTTTTTTTTTTTTTTTTTCACCTCCCATTCGCTCTTTGAAGCTCCTAATCAGAAGAGGGTACTAAGAACTCGGGCTCTTGGGTCGGTCGATGATTTTGGTATTTGCAAGGCACAGCCAGGGCCAATGCGTAGCTGCCACAGGTCTCTGCTGCTGGCCAGTGCCCGGGCAAGCTCAGCGGCAGCAAGCAGCTGCTCTCCCTCCTGAGGCCTGGAGATGAGATTCGAAGTGTCTAAAGTAATTCTTGATTTATTCTTAAAACTTCACAGCAAAGTGCTTCAGTCAGCTCAGATCTTGGAAAAATAGTTAGGAAAATATGAAGCAATACAAGTATTAGAGCATGAAGAAATAAGATAAGGACATTGTCTTTATATAAGGGCTTGATAGGAAGGTCAGTTGAACATGTGTTTGAAGGTAATTTTGTTGTTGTTGGAGTTTAATTAGTTTAGCCATTGGCCTTAGCAAGCCAGTGATAGAGATGGAGCAGCTGGAATAAATTTATTGCAGTGCTTGGAAAGTTGCTTACAAGTACCTTGAAGAAACACTAAGGAGCTAGAAACTTCTCTGCTCTGCTACAAGCTTCTTGCGCCTTTACCTGTAGCTAGTGAAATAATCGGTTAATGCTGAGAAAACACTAGGGTCCTTGGAAGAAATGCTCTGCAGAGTCTGCATAGGGTACGATATGTAACCATGTAACATAAAACCCAGAGTATGCTCCATGTAACCCAGAGGTGAAGTCTGAGCGATGCCTTAGAGCAGGCTGCCTGAAGCCTAGCAGTAAGGGTTCATTTAACATGTTCTTGTAGAAGACAAAGAACCAAAATCCAGCCCTAAATCATGCCTACACTGGGATGTTTTCGGTGGCTGTACAGCTTGGCTGCATACTGCCACTGCCAGACTCTCCATGCATCTACATTCATTGTGTATGGTAACACTTCCACAAAGAAACAGAGCCAAGAAAATGACAGTGATGTATTAACATTGACAACCCATATTAAATATACAGAACTATTGTTGAATTAAAAATCTAGGACCCAGGCCTAACGAGGGAGCCAACAGGCAGGCAGCATGACTGTGCACATGCTCCTCTGAAGCTCCTTGGGACTCCTTAGTACTGCAAAAATGCACTGTGCATCTTGCTGTCAGCTTACATTTCCTTGAGCAGATGGGTTAGATTTTTAGTAGCAGCAGCAGCTACCAGAGCAGCCTGTGCATCTTATTCCTCATCTTGCTCTTTGCAAGGCCATAAAAGACGAAGTGGCAAAGTGGATGCTCACTTTCTTCCTACCGCAGGTGGAAGCAAGATGGACGCCAGTGACTGCGGTATTTCTCCCAGATTTCAGCTCATTTCCTAGAAATGTGTTCATCCAGCTACTGCTTTCTCCTCATCTCCAGTTCTTAGTGTAGCTTAAGCGTTTCTGGCATCAAACAGCAAGATGCTGTGGTAAGGACGGGGGAGCACTGTGTGTCAGCTGCTGTTGCAAGCAGTGTTTTTTTTTTTTTTTTTGTGTCTGCTGCTCTGCCCTGGCTTTGAGCACAGCTAGCAGGGCTCCCCATGGGAGCAAGTACAGGGTGCGTGCCTGAAACCAGAGCCTACGTTTGCTGACTGCTATTGAAACAGTGTTTCTGAGGCTACTGCCAAAGCTTCAGCCCAAGAAAAGCCTGAGTCACGGTCAAAGTCTTTGCCTTTAAAAAGGCAAAGCCACCTCTTGCCTACTAGCTGTCTGGGAGGCTCTCGTGGAGCTCCGCACAGGGGCTCGGGTCGTTGCTACCCCTGCAGTCGCTGCAGGGCAGAGGGCTGAGGTGGCGGCACTGCGACCCGTGGCCCTGTGCGAGCTTCGTGCCCTGCCCCTGGCTCGGGCTGCCTTCAGGAGGGCAGCTGGTTTGCACGGGGGTGCAGGCAGCCCTGCTCCTGGCTCCGCAGGCGCTCCTGCTGTATGCAAGCTGAGGGGGACAAGGGCACTCCTGCCCTTGGGAACACCGAGGCTTATGCGCTGTCTGCCTCTGCAGGAACTGCCGCTGCTGCGTGATGCTGAGAAGCAGATGCGTTACTGCTGTAAAGTAAGATAAAATGAGAGCTTACGACACATTAGCTAATCTGTATTAACTAACTACTTTCAGTGTTAGGTCCTTCTTCATGGGAGATGTGGTGTAACTTGCTTCTCTTTCAGTGAGGGTCCTGCTTTCAGGGATGAGCTAATGTTTACCTTGTATATTACAAATATTAAATTAAGAAAACACTTCTTTTTCTATAAACCACCTGAGCAGCTGGTACTGCTTTGGTGTTTTGTATCATATTCACCTAACCTAGTGGTAGGAAATGCAAGTTTTTCTTTACACCGATGTTCTACCTACCAAATTTTGTTTCTGATCCAGGCATTTGGCTACATATAACTTGCCCAGCTGGTTTTATACATAATCCCAAGGCAGTGTTTTTACTGCACATTCAAGTTGCTCAAATTACTTCCTTGCACTAGCCTGGCTCAAGTGAGAGCAGCCACTTTTTCCCCTCACCTCAGCCTTCTGAAATGTAAAATAGCATTAAATGTTCATGAGAATGGAGTGGCAGAGGTCACGTCCTGGTTGAAATGTTCAGCTCACATGAATACCTCATTCCTCTCTTCCCCAGAGGCACAGAATAGAAATGGTGTGGGGTAACTAATTCTGTGGCAGATAAACATTGAAGGCAATGCTTACTTTACAAAAGTCACAGTAGTTTCTTTTATAGCCCCTCTGTATTTTATGGATTAGGTAAACCTTTGAAATATGGAGAATATTTTCATTGATCAGTTAGTCTCCTCTTAAAGCAGGATCCTCTGAAAATGTTGGTGGGAGTTTATGTAAGCATGGAGTTAAAAAAAAAAAAAATCTCATGTAACCAATGGGTGACTACTGGCATACCAGTGATGATAAAGTGACTTACCAACATTTCCAATATAGCCATTTCCTTTATAATAGACACAGGAAGTTTGTTAAAATGAAGTGCGTTCCCTTCTTTGGGCCTTTTCCCCCATTTTGGAATCACAATTAAGTTGTGTAATTGAAAAATCCTTATTATTTGTTCCCTAAATTAATGAAAGAGTTCATACAACAGAAGAAAATAGTTGAACTTACCTTTTTATATTTGTGAAAATTTGACTTTTAAGAAAAAATTCAAGAGTGCTTTCCTGTGAAGAATAAATTTATGAAAAGGAACATAGTGGTTTCTCAAAATGCAAGCATATAGGGGACAAGAACACAAAGCTCATTGTAGCTGTAGGGTGGCTGGCATCCCGTTCACCTAAGTCAAAGTTCTGAGTTGCCCTGGGTGCTCATGTATCCTGTGTGATCAGTGTGAGGGATGAGACTATGTGAAAAGTTAGTGGAATTAGGCATTTTGCTGTGCTGTGCTTCCTTTGAGGAAAGGGAGATATTATGCCCCTACTGCTTCCCTTTTGGATTTGGCGAATGAGCCTTTCTGGAGAAGTGATCTGGTCCAGGCAGATGAACCTCTATAGAAAGAGCTACAGATATGCAGCCTGGCAGCGGACTGCACTTCCTGAGTGGAAGAGAGGTACAGGGACTCTGGTGTCTCTTAAATAGGTGTCTGATTTCCTATTGATGCGCGTGAGGAGTTGGCCTGTATAAGGGCTTGGTTGGAATTTAGTATGTATTGGTAGGTAGCTGCTATTTGAGTTTAGTAAGAATTGTTTGCCTTTGGTATTTCTTTGTAATGAGTTACTGTGATGCAATGCTTAAAATTCAGGTGCTCCAAAGTGCTGTTGCTCTATCTGATGACAAATATATTGTGTCAACTCCTGTCTGTCTGTGGTAAGAATATTCCAAGATACATACACTTTTTATTTGGGAAAGAATGCAACTTGACTTCTTGAACAAGTTATATTCAAGCTGGTATGTTAAGCAGTGCTGCTGAGAGGTGCACTTGAAAGGCTCTTATTCATAACTAGGAAAAAAGAATCCATAAACTTATTTCAGACTTGGATTTTTAAAAATAACTTTGTGGTACTTGTTATAGAGGAATTTATAGTAAATCATCCCCTTGCAGAGTTGTTTTCCCATAGGACATTTAATTCATATTTTAGTCTATTTGAAAGTTGCTTGAATATTCATGTTCACAGTAGTTCTAACAAAAAGTTGCTGGCAGAATGCTAGGGGATTCTGCTTTAAATAATACAAGGAGCTGGAAGGAAAGGCCTTGGCATGTCTGATGCTGGTGTCTATAATCAAGACAATTATAACATTGTTAAAAAATATTGCCTTTGTTTTTATTTTTCCTTCGTAAATGGGCAAGGAGTTTGGGCTTTACTTTTGAGCTTGATCTTGTACCCTTCCCTCCTCCCCAAAATCACAAAGATATGAAGAGGTATGCAGAAGACTAAGATATAAATGTGCAGTTCAATAGTCATTTCCAGGTCCTACCTCACAGCCTGTGTCCAGGTTTAATGTTGAGGTAAGCCCTGTTCATGCACTGTATCTGCTGATTCTGCTGCTGCTCCCTTCCCTGGGAATCCTGCTTTCCAGGGAAGAAAACCATGGTTTGCTCAGACCAGGTTCTCAGGCTGACAAGAGGGCAGGTTAACTGGGAGTAAAATGAGGAACATCCTTGTCCCATAGTCACATACTTCAGCATCTGAATTTTTACTTTTTTTATGTCCTTTTTAGCAAATGTGGGTTCAGTCCTGAAATGCCTACTGAATAACACTTGGCATCACTATGCTGGTAAGAGTACAGTCTCTTATTGAGAGGAAGTGATCTTGCAGATTATTTTTGATCCACCGTGAGATGCGTGTGTATTTTTGATGTGTCATGTTGTCCTTCAGGCAGGACAGTTGAGGCCAAATGTCTGCTAAGCCTCATCCCATTAGGATGAGGAATATAGAAAGGAGCACTGTAGAAGTAGGTGGTGTTGGTGAATTTTAAGCACAGGAAACAGCTGGTGTCCAAAGAGTACCAGGATGTTTATGACAGAAATGTAATATGAAGAAACAAGTCTCCAACACTGAAGATATCAGCCCTGAAAATCTGATGGTATTTCTTTGCTACCCTAGGACTTCCTTCCTGAGAAATAAATCTTTTTTGATTAGCAATGCTTCTCTACCCTACCTACCTTTCTCAGCTACCTTTCAGTTAGTTCAGCATCAGTCACTATTAGGGGTGTCAAAGGCAGAAAATGTAGAACAGAGCTGCAGAAATCAAGTTCTTTTAATGTCATGATTTTCGCATGATTTTGCCGTTGTTGGTAGCTTATATGAATTTTGTAAGAGTTCTTTGGTTCAGTCAATCTACAACCTTTTAACTCCCTTTAAAAAGATAGCCTTTGTGTTGTTTTTGGCTTATCTAAATGTTTTAAGATGGATTGTAAAAACAAACAAAGAAAACAGTGAAAGATAGATAGGAATGTGTTCTTTGAAATGTGTTTGTAAGATGATGTACCTCAAGGGAGGCAGTGAGGAGGATGGGGCTGGCCTCTTTTCAGTGGTGGTCACCGACAGAACTAGAGACAATGGCCACAAACTGAAGCACAAAAAGTTCCACAGGAACTTAAGGAAAAATTTCCTGACAGTGAGGGTGACAGAGCACTGGAACAGGCTGCCCAGAGA
>JAWLRI010000287.1:490687-524222 GCA_034781795.1 Crypturellus tataupa
GTCTCCTTCTCTGGAGATCTTCAAGACCCGCTTGGATGCAGCCCTGTGCCACGTGCTCTAGGTGGCCCTGCATGTGCGGGGGGTGTTGGACTAGATGACCTCTAGAGGTCCCTTCCAACCTTAGGCATTCTGTGATTCTATGATTCTGTGATGATGAAAAGCACTCGATGCTGATTAGAACTGCACACAGAAATTGTAAGTTTGGACCGTATCAGAAGAAGAGATGGGCTTTCTGAAGAAAGCTCGTGCATCTGCTAATTTCAAAAAATGCCAGATTATTCCATCTTGCAGCAAGAAAAGTTATTTTACAAACAGAAATTTTCTCCTGGCTTGAGGAAAATCAGTTCCCAAGGGAAGGAATTGTATGTGTGGACTTTTCCACTGGGCAGGTCTAACATATCCCAAAGAGCTTCCAGATTTGTCTTGATTTATGGAGCTCTATGAAGCAGATACAGAATTAAGCCCCATGAAAGCTTGGACCATGTTGAGTCTTTAGAACAGAAAACTTTGCTGAACCAAAATGGGCTTTCCATTGACCCTAGAAAGATCCTGGGGTAGGTCGCTCTTATATGAACATCTACATGGTGGATGTCTAATTTTGGATGAGATTAATGCCACCTTATGAACATACTAAAATGAATTCAGAACAAATGCTTACAAGATTTGTGAATTGTCTCTATAATCTCAAAAATGTTGTGTTCTACAAAAAGACTGCTTGGGTTAGAAATAATATTGGGTTAAAGTGTATAAGGGCATTTAAACTAGAGGAACTCCAGGAAGATGGAGAGAAATTCAGTATCCAGACGCAGAACAGAGAATCGTAAAGAAATCAGGCGAGTCACTGAGGACCAGGAATGTTCCCTCTTCCCACCTCTACTTTTAACACAGGAACAAAAAGGGGCATCAGGAAGTTCCTGGTGGCCACCGGTCTAATGCTGAGCATCTCTGACAATTTTCTAAAATACCAGAGGATGCTTCTGGGTAGTTACAATCTAAAATTGTGCTCCATATTTTATATATTTGTTAAAACAGTGTTTCCATTTTTGCACTGAAGCATTTACCTTTTTATTTATTTTGTTTTATATCTTTTGCACAGTATGTATCATTATTTTCTGTTTATATTTATTTGGGATGTCAAGTTAACCCGGGCAAATCTAGTGGGCACCACTGCAGTGAGTGGGGCCGGTAGAAGTGAAGTGCTGCAGTGGATTGGCTGCTTGTGGTATCTGTTGCCCTGGGGCTTTGGGGATGCAGTCAGCGACTGCCAAGTCCTTAAACATCTTTTCACCTTACACAGATGGGTGATTCAGCAAGTTAGATAGTTGCTAAATTCATTTCTGGAAAAAAAGCCTTAATAGCTGTTACAGGAAAAAAAATACATTAAAAAGACCATTAATATTCTCAGCTAACAAAATCTTCTACTAATGGGTCAAGCAACTGTGTTTTACAAGTATAAATCAGTGGCTAAAATGCTTTCCCATCTCTAATACCTTCAGCCCTTCATGACTAAGCATTCAGCAGACTCTGGACAATGTATGCTCATTAATGTCTGTTTTTTAACACTGTTTCCACTTCTGTTTGAGGAGGAGGTAGCACTTAGTCATGCCATTGCAGCAGTATATCTAACTTCTCTAAAATAAACTTTCTTTAAAAAAATCACAATTTCTAAGCAGGGAGAAGTAAAAAGAAAGAAACTGATAGTGAAATAGAAATACATCATTTCACATTTCAGCTATTAAAAAGAAATGTTATTTTCTCACAGTTTTCTGAGGTTCTGCTAAGTGATGCTCCTCCTGCATGTCTTTATGCTAGTTCCATTACAGTGCAATTGGATTGTGCAGGGCACAAACATCTGGTGGGCTGTAATCTCCTCTGAAAAGGCTGTATTATGTTTTTCCTTAAGTCTTAACCTTCTAAAAATCTGTGTTTCATTATAACAGGTGTGTTGTTCATCAGGCAGTATTGGTATAGGTGTTTCTGGTGGGTAGACAGAGCTCTGGTTAGTTGGCAGTGAAGAAGAAAATTTGTTTTTTATTCTTTCCCAGTGAAAAGAATAAGAAAACTTTGAAAGAATATTGCTGTTGGCTAATTTTGAAGCATAACTTCATAGTGAAAAGTAAAGAGTATGGTAAGACGGAGAGACGGAGGGAGAACGCACTGACCTATTTAGTCTGTATTTCGTACAATTGTGGTAATCCTGGATGATACTCTCTAATTCTGCTAAAACTATTTACAAGAAGCAGTGGTCTCTTTTTCTTCTTTTTTTCACTTCAAAAATTATTTAAAAGTAGTCAGGATTTTGGAAAATAATCTTATTTTTTTGAGAACAATGATTATGAAATGATCAATCTCTCAAAATGAGAAAACAGAGTCAAATGTTCTTGAGGTGAAAGAATAGTTGCCTGGATTGAGGCCCAATTGTTTGTAGGACTCTCCATTCTTTTTTTTTTTTTTCCCCCTCCAGGAATAAACGCCTTTAACCTGTTATAACTATGACAGCTCCTCTGGCCCATCTGAGTTTTACTAAAATCATATGGTGACTGTGGTTAATTGCTTGTTTATAGTGAGTTTGAGGATGAGATCACCATTCATTTTTCCCTGTAGTTGTTTTGACAGTGTTAGAGTAAAGCAGCTTTTGCCATGTGAGACATCTCATCCTAGACTGGAGGCCCACCTTTGGAACCTGAACTGGGAAATACTGGGTGCTCCCTTTCTGTGCCAGGACAGAATGTTGGAGAGCAGCAGTACCTGCGGCTGTGGGGTGACCTGCTCAATGGGTTAAGAGGGTGAAGAGAAGGATGCTGATATTCTAAATACCCCTTCTGCTCTTTGGGCTAATGAATCTTCAATGTACGAATGAAAAGTTTAGGAAAATTGGAAGGCAGAAGCTGGCAGATAAATATGACAAATTTGTTTTGGCTTTTACTGTTGGCCAAAATTGGGCTTGAAGAGACAGAGACTGCCAGACTTTGCTTCCTGGCGGGGAGAATTGACCTCTTGTACCTTTGGAAAAAGCACTTTATATGAAAGCAGTGATGCAGGATTGCTCCTTGCTGGGCCTGGGGAGTCATTTGGAGTCTGTTGCCATCGACTGGGCAGAAATGTTCCCTCCTCTGCAGCTGATTTACGTCTTGGGTCAAGGCGCCATAAAACAGATTGATGTAGGAAGCCATCAGTGATAGGCACCCATTTGTGTTGCAAGACTGATGATTACATAGGCTTAAAATTGATTTTATTATCTTATTTTTTTCTTTTTTTTAAATAAAAATTATTACTCTCTATTTCCTTCCTATCTGCATTTTTCAGATGAACCTTGGCTCCTCACATTGCATTAGTCTCTGGATGAACACACCATAAGAGGTCATCTTAGGCTATGTGGCAACAATGCAGACCCAAAGGTAGATTAATATCTTCAAAATAACCGTTGTTATTTCAGTCAGAATTTTTCTCCATTTTTCTGAAAGGGCACAAGATCAGGGAGGCCAAATTCGTTGGGGGAAGAAAGTTTATTCTGTACATAATTCTGTAATGTTGAACAGGAAATCAAGGCAGTGGAAAAAAAGCATTAAAATGGTTGTTTTTCTGTTGAGCAGAGTAGTAATGCACTATGAGGCAGTACTGAAGTATGAACTGGGGGGGACAAAAGTGTGTCTTGGCATTTTTACATAGGTGTAGCTAGACATAGGTAATAAGTACTTTTTCATGAACTTTTTTTACACAGCTCTGAATAAATGGCAACAACAATCAATCTAAATGACTATAATCAGCATAAATCAGCATAAATAGGAGATAAATGGCACTAGTACGGAGTAGAGTTGTTAGTTGTCATCAGTGTTTCTTCGTATTAACTGTGATTTTTACCTATATGGTATAATTTTTTGTTTCACTATTTAAATCTAATAGATTAACATGGAAAAGATAAATGAATTCCTCGGAGGAAAAAAAAGACAACCTCATAATTATACTAGAAGTTAAGCTTTAATGACTGTTGTTTTGTGGTGCCGTGTTGGTCTTGATCAGCGGTCAAGCATTTCCTCTGCTTCTCTCCCCCATCTGGGTTTTTATTTTGACATTAAAAATATCAGGGATCCCAAGGTTGATTCACTGCATTGGAAGACTATATTGAAGCTATAGCAGGTGCCTTTGGTGAAGCATTATTAGCGAGAAAGAGTAGAAGAATGAAGTGTCTAGCAGTGACATCGTTTCTTAAAGTGATCTTCTAGTCAAATTAGAAAATACTAATAAAAGCAAAAAGAACTTTAAACTTTCAGGTAAGATAGTTAACAAGCTTTTGCTTTGAGTCCACAGAGGTGCTCAGAATAAGCAGTTTCTGATGAAATTCCTATATAAAATAAGAAGCAGTAGCGCATTGCCCTACCTTCACCCGTGTTTTTGTCCTGCTTGGAGGAAAAGGAGCCAAGAAAAGGTCCCACTTTAGCCTGCACTGCTCTATGGGAGCCTCTGGGGTCCTGGTGACTGAGTTGAGGAGCATGAGAAGGATGGCTGATTTGGGAAGAGATGCACGTGTCACTCCTGTATGGAGGCACTAGCAAGGGTTCCTATGGAAAGGGGGTGTCCCGGAGCCCTTGGAAACTCTGTAGCTGCTTGCCACTTAAAAACAGTTAGGTAACAAGGCAAAACCTCCTGACATTTTCCAGTTGCTCATCCTGGAGAGGTTGAAGTTGGCTGTTTCAACTTCTTTCTGGGTTATTTATACGCTGAATCTCTTGTCTTGGTGGGAGCATGGAGTGATTCTGGCAGTGCTACTGCACATTCGGCTCGGGAGGCCCAGATCAGGTTCCTCAACATGGAATTAATCTCATTCCCCAGCTATTTCTGCATCCCTTCCATCATCCTGTAGTGTCAGATTAATGCCAGGTTTCCACTGGATGAAAATCTGCAAGAGTCTGATAATATTAACCCTGTTTCCTAGGTTTCTACATTAAAAATGTTGAGCAGTGTTTTGGCATTTCGCTTCTAGAAAATCAGAGGCACTAAATGGACCGATGTGTTACTAGATGGTAGCAAACTCAGGGATTTCTTGTAGATTTTCATACAGTTACTTATATTCTTAATCACGTTATTCCCTGATGAGGTGACACCAGGTGTACTGGCAATTGCCCACGTAAGAAGACCTTTAGAAGTTATCAATAGTTAATAGTTTGATATATTTGAGAGCTTAGCATTGTTAAGATTAGTAAAAAAGGAGATTAATTTATTAATTAGGAATGAGTATTCCCCTCTCAAACTACAAAATTAATTTTGCTTATTCTGACACCGAAATTTTAGTTATTCAAATGAAAGACTTGATATTAAAGATTAAATTGTCCAGGATTGCTTTCGAATCCCATATTTCTTCTTGGCTGCTGTCTTGGATTACAGTGTGAGCTCTCAGTATTTATTAGTTCTTCATGTACAAATCCCGATATGCATCAAATAGAAATAATTTACAAAAAACACAATAGAAAGAAACAGAAATAGCTGAAAAATCTTTGTGGTGAAAAGCTTTCCCTTCTAGGTCTACTAATTCTGAAGTTACTGAGGGTTTGGTCACTGGAGCCGTATCCCCACGTAAGGAAAACTCTTTGTCAGAAGGTGTTTTGGGCACCACCTTCCCATTTGCTGTCAGATGCCAGTTGTGGAGGTAACACAGAAATGCTGGCTGAAGGGCTTGAGACTAAGTCTTAAAGGTTATAACTTTGGTCCCTACATTTCCTGACCAGAGTGTTGTAATTTCCTGCACAGCCATCAACGCACAAGTTTATCATTTGCATCTGGAGTATCCTCCTGCTGTAATAAAATGGTTTAAATATAGTACTGACATCTCTGGTGAGTTTACACTTGTCACCACTTTTCTTCTTATGGTCCTCACTCTAAGCTGCTTGAAAATGACACACCTGAAACCTGGTGCTATTTTTCATTTCATACACATTTTGATACAAAACATTGCTGCCTGTCACTCTACCTTTTTGATAATTAAATCACAACCGAGACAATACTTTTCTCTCCAGGGTTTTGTGTGTTCCCTGGCAGCTGAAGCCAGGTGGTGAGGATTTGGACTCTTTCTTGCTCCTGGTTGCTTCATCGGTGGCGTTGGTCAGGAGGAGGTCCCTCTGGGAACCCATGCCTGGCAGTTTGCTGCTCCTTCTGCAAATGCCTCAGCTTTTTGAAATGCTTGTCCTGTCCTGGCCGCAGGAACGGGATTTTTGCCTCTGGGCAGCTCCGTCTTGGTGGTTAGGCAGCTGTTGTCACAAGGGCTCTGGTACTTCCCTCCCTTAACACAGACCATGCATGCAGTAGAATTTTTGTAAGTAACCTCTACTGAGGTTAGTAGAAGATTCCGTTTAGACCCTTAATTTTAAAGGAAATAGAGTCACACAGAGATTTCATTATTTGCATTATGTGTTAGCGTTCTCTGCGATGATTTAAATCCCCCTGTGCACCATGTGGTCATAGCAGGAAATGCTTGTTCTCCATGATGGTGCAACACATTTACAGAACTGTGATGTTGCTGAAGCTTAAGGGATTCTTCACAAGTAAAATTTATGAACTATAGTAGAAAACCTAGTCCTGGCTATCTTATTTTGTATTACATTCGTCAAAGAGGAATGATAACTGATGCTTCCGTTTGATCCTTTGAAGACAGAAAAACAAACAAAAAAAGCCATCACAGATCATCTTATTTTGCATCTGGCAAAATGGCAGTCTTTCAAAAGCTTAATTTTCAAGATTGGTGTGATTTCATGAGAATCAAGGTTGATTTTTAAAAAACTAAGCTTTTGGTTTGAGTGATAACACATAAAATTTCAGCATTATGAATCCAAAAGATTCAAAACTAGAGGCTATGGAAACTACTAAATGCCTTGTAAACTCTAAGTCAGTATCATGATTCTGAATGAATGAAAACTCTTCATTATCTTTAGTGCTGGGAATAGATAAAGCTTAAGTATCTAGAGAGGTTTTGAAATTCTAAAGCCATATTCTCTGCAGACCCTGGGAAGCTGGAATGGCCTGAAAGGAGTTACTGGAAAAAAAATCCCACAAAAGCAGCAGCTGTGGGTGAGGTTCATATGAAATAAAGAGGAGTTGTCTGTGTGTCTGCAGGATTTTGTATAACAGGACAATCTGAAGTTGAGACAGGAGAGCAGGGAGGATGTTGCAGATTGCGTGCATATTGGTAAGGCTTGTATTGCTTCAAGGGCCAACTTTGGAGCCAAAATGACTGTATTTCCCCTTCCTAACAACCAGCTAGACCTGTCAGTGTGGGAAAAGATTATAGAAACAATATGAAAGTTAATTTAATCCTTTTAATGTTATTAATATCTAAAATGAGAAATACTCTTTGGGATTTTACATATAAATTATCTGAATAGTAGGGGAAGTCTAAGGTTTAATATCCAGCACAATGTAGGACAGACTCGGTGCATTTATTATTTAGCCTTTGTTTAAAGATTTGGAAAACGTCTTGTTTGGAAGGAGATCAATAGATGAAATTCATGCTGATCTCTAACTTGATCTCATGATGTAGGTCCTGTATTTCTAAACTATAGTACAATATCTTAAAGATGTTTCAATAAAATTAATGCAATTTTTTTGCCATAGTATGTGTTTGGCTTTTTTTTTTTTTTTTTTTCTCCTTTTCTTTTTTTCATCTGGAACCAAAACAACATCTTCTAGTTTATGTGTAGAATCTTAGAGGGTACAGCCAAAATCCTGACTGATATCTTCCTGGCTGATTCAATAGACTGGAACTAGAACCTGTGCTAAACCTACCCAAAAGTAACGCTCAATGTTAGACCTCAGGTGACTGAGTTGACAGCTGCCACAGAGACAAAATTGTTGCTGTGCTTTCCATCTGCTGAGTTTTGCAAGGCTGGGTCTCGGTCATGGCTCCGCCTTTTTGAGCAGGAGATGATGGGGCCTGATGACCTGCAAAGCTCCCTGCCTGTGCTGGGCACATCTCTGAGTGCTGGGCACGTTCAGAAGAAGCAAATCGAAAGCAGCAACCGTGGCAGGGTTCATCTTGCATATAATGTGTGTTATATGCAGTACGTAGGGTTATGGCTGGGTACTCCAGCTGCCTCTATTCAGTGTGTGTCATGCTCTGCTGCGTGTGGCACCTGGAGAGAAGGAACCTGCTCAGGTGCCCTAACTTGCCTTATCAAGGAACTGAAGAAGTGCTCCAGGAAGCAGAAAATAGCTTTAAAGGTGCATTAAATTTAATAGCTTTTTTTTTTTTTTTTTTTTTTTTTTAAAGAATGATCTGAGAGCATGGAGAGAAACACTGAGCTATAGTGGCTGTAACTGGACAATCTGTTTCTTGTCATTTTTTGGCCTGATTTGTTAACTCTTTTACATTTGCTTAATAGCAGTGCAAGTTCCTCAAATTCACTGAAGGTTTAACTTTGTAGAATGAGAGAATGTGGATGCAGGATGAATTCATAATTATTTAAATATTTATGCTGCAGTCCAACGGTGATGGAAGATGAGGATGTGTCTATGTCATATATGAAGAAAAAAAAAGTGCATAGTAATGTGTGGAGTGTTGGAATTCAAGGACAATTAAAAATGAGAATCAGAGAGAACGAGGAAGATTTGGCAGGCAGGCTCCCCATGGAAATTACACACATTCAGCTTTTGAACTCCAACATCTTTCTTGAAAGGAATCAAGCAGATATGTTGTGAAAGCAGTCCCTGTGTGGGCCTCCTCAACATGGAAATAGTGTTTTCTGTTCTACTGAGGTAAGGATGTGTTGTTTATCACATGAGACTAATCAGTACAGAAAATAAATAGGTTGCATTCATACACAAATTCATACATATGCTATGTGGAATGTTGTTATGTTTCACTTACAGCTTGAAAATGTCCCTTTCAAGATTTATACTGCAACTAAACTAGATCTAGCTCATCAAGCAAAATCTGTCTCTGGCATCCAAATATAGGAGTGCAAATATGCATGGTAAATTGAGGTAATTTTTTTCTTTTTTATGTATGCATGCACCAGCTATTTTGTTTCTCAGACTTGAGTAGTTTTGTGCTATTTAATAACCCTGAAACTCTGAAGGTACAGGTCTTCATAGCACTCCATGCTTTGAAGCATGGGAGTATATAGGAGTATAAATTTAAAAGAATGAATTAAATTTGATTTTCTGCTTAGCTTTATACTTCAAGTGATATAAGCTTAGGCTTCTAAAGTCTAGGCAATGAAAAATGATATTTTTTATTTTTAAGTGAACTTTTTTAAAGTGAAATTATTTTAAATGAACTTTTCAGTATAAATCAAAAGACTTATATTTTTTCATTTTCATTCTCATTCAGAGCATTTAACGGAGGACTGAATGAGGGCATCATGAGAGCTTCAACTGTGAGATATATATATATATTTTTAAATTAATCTTTTTAAAAAAACACTTTATCAATTTGGTGTGCACCATGGCTTGTAATTCTGCATGTTCGCCATAAACGCCCATTCCAAGTTCAGCCACTCATCACCAAACTAAAAGATTTGTTGACTGAAAAACACAGTACTCTCCCATGAATTATATCAAACTGTTCTCTCATGATCTTTATTTCTTTGAAAATGTTCTTTTTTCACCTTGAAATCCTTATCCATTTTTACATTTTAAACATGCAAAGGAGAATGTTTCAGAGTTTGGGAGCAAGCAGCACAGTCCTCCACACAAGGAGTCTGCCTGGAAGCTCTTTCCCTTGGAGGGAAAGGGCAGCCTCCAAACACAGCAGCTCCTTTCAGTGCTGGGCAGGGCTCCTGCTTGGCCCAAGCCCCACATCCTCCTCTCCCGTTCCTTACTGCAGTGGGCCGAGGCTTTCCGTCTTCCTTCCTGTGGCAGTCGCAGGGACTTAGGGCTTCTTCATAAAGACCCTTTTCTGTTTGAAACTGTCCCTTCTACAGGACATGCATAGCTTGGCTCCCTTTCATTTCCACTTGCTTTGCCAGAATCTCCCTTCTGTTTTCTGCATCTTGTTAATGTGCATATAGGGTCTGAAAGTCCATTGTACACGTTGTTAAGTAGGTGTGTTTCCCTCAGTGCTGTATGGCTGCATACATGGAAAAACATGACACATGGTTGACTTTCAGTTAGCCTATAAGCATCAACAGGGAAGGGAAGCGATATATTTGAACATGCCTAGCTTAATTAAAGCCTGTGACTAGTGTTTTCTAGAGTAGTAACAGTTTGTTACAGTGTATTGGTTACTACATCCTGATTTATTTCACGTGCGTGTCTTCTACTTATTTGTGTTTCATCCTAGTGCTTGCTTATAAATGTTTTGTTGTCAATAGTCAATATTCCCTACTTAACTAATATACTTGTCATGCTTTTTTCCTTCCCTGACTGGACAAAGGTTTCCTTAAGAAGAATAAGGAAAATAATAACACATCTGCAGGGTGTACTTAGAATGAAAGGCATTCCCTGCTATAATTCTTGATGATCTTCATATTCGGGAATATATGCTGTTCTGCTGAGCAAAACAACTTTAACTTTCTGAGTATGCCTATGAGGGCACTGGTCAATTCCCCCCCCACCCCTTCTTATTCCTGGATTATTTTAAGTAAGAAATGATCAATTTCTTTAACTCTTAATTTAATCTCTGCATAAAATATATTAAGTTTTACTTAAGTAAGGGTATCGGATGGCTTTAACATTAGAAAAAGAAGGGTTCATATCTAACTATATCTGTTGACTGCTTTGCAGCTGAGTTTGCTCTGCCTCCCTCCCAGAAATCCCATGCTGATTTCTGCCTCTTGTCTCTGATGTTACTCATTTTTGCTTGCAACTGCTTGCATTTTTATCTTACATTATTTCTGTCTTATTATGCCCTATTCTAGTACATTCTTGATGTACCCTATTCTCTCCTGTAATCACGCTATTTCCTGAGTTGCCTCAGTCTAAATGCTGCACTTGGGCATCTGAGGATGGTTGGGTTAGATGAGAGGCCTGTAGGATCCATCGCTGTGGAACACAGTCAGTCTTGTGGCTGAATCTTACAGGGGAGCATCCCGCGGAGCCTGAGCCGTGGATGCTGCCTGTCCCCATCCCTGTAGCGTTACCTGATGTCCCTCAGCGTCCTGCTCCCTTGGGCTGGGGGACCAGCCCTGGTGCCCTGCAGGCAACCCTGACTATACCAGCCCATGTGGTACCCTGACATCAGAAAAGTGATTTTTCCTTAGAGTTAGGATTTTTCCTCTCTTATTTTCCTGTCTCGCATCAAGGTGAAGGCGTCTCTGCTGCTGGGGCTACTCCAGCCAAGCTCTGTCTCAGTTTCCCTTTCTTTGAAGTTCTCCCACCAGGCATGTTCTGACAGATGTGGTGCGACAAGGTTGCCTGAACCTTTCCCCCTTTTTGTGGCTTGTTCACCCCCTTAGCACTGGATCTCCAGTAGGGGGATCCCTTGAAGCCTCTTCGCAGTCTTGGTGCTCACCTCTGGTGACCACAGGCAGGTCAACCCCTCCTATCCCACAGCAACCCCCTCTGAACCTTTAGGTTGGGTGTTCACATGTAATCCTGAGCTTTAGTCTCTCTTTGAAAGCCTCGTGTAGGCAGAATATTGATCTGGTCTGGTTTGATTTGCTTGTTCTTCTTTTAAATGACCATTGATAATTCTTCTGCCTTGCGGCTGCCGTACTAAGTGGCATTTGGGCTGTGGGACGAGTGCTGTTGTGACACTGTATCAGGGCATTCATTTCATCCCCTGATGTGGCACCCATAGAGAGCAATGACAGAAGCTGGTCCCTCATAAAGACTCTTTTCACGACCAGAGAAATCAGAACTGTAAAAGAGAGAGACAAAAAAAGAAAAAGGAGAACTGTAACTTGAATTTAAAAATGTGCTTCCAAAATCAAAACTATTGAGAAAGGCAAAGAAAGTATTGTCCACATCTACAAATGCAAATGTTAAAAATCTCTGTCATTTCCAAATAAGCACTCTGAGTTGGAATAGAGATGGGAGTATTAAAGTTGCAAGTACAAGGTAAAGATTTGGGCAAATCTTTGCAGTTAGACATGGCCAAAACCTGCGGGGTTGATACAGGCTAACCAGGTGTTAATGGTGTTCACTGAACTTCACTGCAGGATGGGAAGGGTTTTTCTCTTCATCTCATTTCAGATCCCTTGGGTGCAGGAGCTCTTTCCAGAAAGAATGTTCTGTTTTTGTTGCTCTTATTCCAGTTAATCCAGTGAGTCTATCCATATTGTTTAAGCTGTGGTAAAATAAAGTAGTGGTTTATGCTTTTATTTTGGGAAGAAAAATACCTGTTTACTGGATTGGTCCACTTTTATTAAAACATCTGAAATTAGGTCTCTTGTTTAAAAGTAATTCATGTTTAAACTTTCGTCATACTTATTCTCCCTATTTTCAATTTATTGTACAGTAGTGAAAATAGACATAGCTCTTAAAAATATAATTATGTATACCTATATTATGTGCATTAGATAATATATAGCATACATATTAATGTAATTACTTTTAATCTGAAAGTGCAACTTGACAAAATTACAGTAAAGCTTTCAATAACATCAAAATTGTCAACACTTGTGTTAAGACCTAATTCAAAAAAAAACATATGTGACTTTTGCACAGCAGAAACATCTCAGATACCTTCTCAAGGAGACGTGTGTGGTTGAGTGGGAACTTTCAGTGCTGTCGTCCTGCTGGTTCAGTGCATTCCCAAACCAGCCTTTTTTATGTTTTTTTTTTTTTTTTTATGTATTTACTCCTTCTTTTTCCTCTCTCTGTTTATAGGTCTTACACCACAGTTATTTGATTTATACAGCAAAATCAGTATTGGAGAGAGAGTTTCTTTCTGAAAACTTTGCAGGAGGAGAGGCTCAGCTGCTTCCTTTTGTATTTATTTCTCTCCTGTGGTTCCGTTTTATAGGGGAATGAGCTTAAATACACAGATCAACTCTGAGGAAATTTTGTTGCTTTCTCTCACTTTGCTTCAGCAGCAGTGGATGGGGTGGCAGAAGGTGAAGTACAAATAGGAACTGGGAGATTTATTGCTATTTATTTGTTTGACCTTTCTTCTGGATGGGTCTTTGGTTTGAAGCACTTCTTTCACAAGTGTTGCCCTAGTTAGTTTTAACTACCTATATTTTTTTAAGTCTTGTTTGATACAAGATAGATATTTTGCAAAGTGTTAGCAAAATATTATTGTTAAAACACTTAATATAGCTACAAGCTACTACTGTTGTATGGGTGGTTTTACTGAACACTTACAGTGAAGACTAGTAGGGATGTTACAGCTTTTCTCTGATATAGCTGATTAGCAGTAAGGTCAGTAGCATTCCTTTATTTCTAGTTCAAGTTTCAGGTTTATTTATATTTATTAGGGGCTTAAGTTTAGAAGGAGAACATTCTGAGTGTGTGTATGTGTTTGTATATTTATATATATTATTTCTGAATGGTGCAAGTCAGCCACTTTGATCAGGGCATGATCTCCCGTTTGTAGTTGGTAACCACGACTTGTCTGTATTTTTTAACATTACAAATATGACTTTTTTTTTTTCAAGTGATTGTGATTTTCTTTTGTTTATCTGTTTGCTTTTGCTTCAGCTGATTTTTTTTGTTTGTTTATTAACCGTAAGTCTGGAAGCCTGGGCTGTATTTCTGTACGCTAGCAAGCTGCTTAGGACTGAATATTTTATCGATTACTATTGTTTTGTTGTAACTGGAGCTGTTAATATAGGGTGACTTTCTTGCCCTGTATTAGCAAGTGGGCTTTGTGCAGCTGTTCTGTGCAGGGTGGGATTTGGGCAGACAAAAATCCAACACTCCTACAATGCCTGTGTGTCCCTGCAAACCAAACAGACCCCTGCTGCAGGGGGTGCACTAGAAACAGCACATCCTGGAAACTTGGGGACAAAATTCTGCTTTTCAGCACATCCACGATCTTGTGGGTTGCTTCAGAGCTTCCCCAAGCTGGAGCTTCCTTCCAGCCTCCCCAAGGCAATCCAATCCTCAGCAGCGTAGAAGTCTGCTTCCCTGGAGTAGGGTCCCGCCACGGTGGACACCAGCTGCGGAGACAGTGGTGCCAACGCGTGTGCCCACTGCATGGTGCGTGGCTGGACGGCCTCTCTGGGTGCTCCAGGGAGCATCTTTGCCAAAGATGAGGTTTGTTCCTACCTTCTTCATTTTTGTTGATTGAAAATCTGTCTTATTTCCTGATAGGCTGTTTATTCTGTGGCCCTGGAGTTGCACCTTGCATGAAAGGATCCAAGTGAATTTGCGGCACTGGGTGTAGAATAAACCGGATTTGTGGAGCAAATCAGTTGTTGAGAAAGCCCTACTGACTTGAAAGGATATGGTTGTTTTCTTCCCAAACTTGTGGTGACAAAGTTTCCAGTGTCTCCCATGTGACACTGTCTGGAGGCAGCAGTAGTGTCAAACCAAGCAGTTAGCATCTTGTCAGCATCTTGTGACTGGGCAGACTGTAGCTGATTTCGTTACTGTAATTTCGGACAATAATTCACTTGATGCTTTTATCTCAGACAGCAACTATTTGAGGCTTACGAGACAAAATTTGGGCTCTTAGCCAAAGAAGGAGGAAAAAATTAGCTCCTCCCTTTAAAGGACAGGGAGACTGCTGGGGAAGCTCCCAGGGGACACCTGAGCTGTTTTTTAATAGGATATAACAGCTCAGATAGGGAACCCGGCTCTCTGTCGTTGCTATCTATGGCCATGTTGGTGTCCCAAGTCCACCTATGTCACACCCTTTCCTCACCCTTTGGGCAGAGCAGGCCAAACCATCTCTGCAAGCTGCAAAATGGCCATTTAGACCTAATGAGAACTGTGTTTTTATGTGCTTCTTGCATATGGTGTGTTAAATATGTAGCCAGACTTTGATTTGCGCCTAAATATTGCGGTGAGAGACCAAAGCTAAGACAGATCTATTCAACCCAGTCATCCTGCTCATAACCTCAGTGCAAGTTTTAGTTGTGGCCCCAGGCAGCAACTATGGTCCTACCATACTTCATAGTATTCTGAGTTTTCAAGTACTTTTTCAAGTACTTCTTTCGTTTTTCATGCTTCTTTCTGGTGTCTCTTCATTTAATCATTTCTGTCACATAACCTCTCCTTCCGCCAGAGGTACCCAGCTGGCATGATGTCTCCTGTTTTATGAGGTTCCTTCTGCCTCTGTGTTACAGACCTTACCTTAGCATTTGTCTTAATTTATTGTGATGTGCAGGTTCTGCAGGCCGTGGACTAACAGATAGGCAGTGTTTGGGCAGTAATAATTCTTCCAAAGTTCATGAATTTTTGTGATGTCTTGTGATGTCAGGAGTTGAAAATCTACATTTTCAAGGTTTCTGTAAGTCTTTATAAGGCGATATGTTGCTAATTCTATGCTGCAATGATAATAAAAAGTTGTTAGCACAAAATCCATTTATAGATCAGCAATATTTGCAAAGACTAAAAATACATGCTAACTTGGACAGAGATTGAAATCTGGGTCTGGCAACCCTACTGGGAGTAATCAATCCCTCTGCCCGAAATAACCAGATGGCCCCTACACGAGTCCATCTGAACCAAGGGCTTTCAGCCCTTCTGTGTGGCTTAGACCTTTTCAGGCTGTATTTCATGGTCTTTTATAGACAAATACCTTAATGGTTATACATCTGTGAAGACTTAGAGACAGGTAGGAATGAAATAATGGCATCATAGTGACTAATTTTTCTAATTAAACTGCACATCCATTTCTGTTCTGGTGAATTGTTGTCCATTCTAAAAAATTTCATAAATACTTGCCTTTTAGTATTTTAGTGTTTTTTTTTCCCCCATTATTTTCCTCTACCTATAAGGTCACTTTATTGGTAGGCTTATATCTTTTTATATGTTTCAGACTTTAGAGTGAAAATAGAAGTTCTTTGTTCTACCATCCTGCATTTTGTTCCATCCTCCTCCTCTTGTGAGTTTAAAAGAAATGCCATAAAAATTTGAAATATAGCAATGAATAAAATCTGCTACTACTGCAGTCAGCATGTGTGTATCCTTTCATTTTGTGAGAACAGACATTGATCTTCAAGATTTCAGTGAATTATTTATGTTTAATTTGGGAATACAAGGTATGGTTTTTAAAACAAGGAGTGAGTGTACATAACAAGGAAAATTTGACTGCAGAATTTTTTTTAAGCCTTTAGAGTATGCAAGTCCCCCAAAGCCGAAAAATTTCAGAGCAGGATGGTGCTCCTAAGTGAATCCAGTGGCAGAGAGGCAGTGTGCGTTAGACACGTGCGCTTGTATGGTGCAAGGTGGTGTGAGAACTGCGAGGCTTCCACCTTCTGGCAAGACAGTCAAGGCACAGATTGCAAAATCAAACTTTTGTCAAGAATTAAAAGCTTTGTTTTTCAGGCTAATTTGATCTCTTTGCCTGGTGGTAATGTTTCCTTCTGGTATCTTTGTTAAATGTAAATGGACATTTTATACATATATATATATATATATATATGTAGTATGGTATCTTACAGCTGTGTGGTGGACTGTGCTGATAGAGGTGGCGTCTGACTGCTTCTGGTGGCCGGTTGGAGTGTCCTTGGGATTTGTGGCTGGTTTCATGAGAACCAATGGAAATATTTTAATATGAACTAGCTGTGTAGATTGCTTTGTGACTAAGGGAGAAAAAGCTCTTAGAATTTGTCTTATCCAAAAACAACAAGAGCAAAAGAAATCAGTCCTGAAAGAGGCCATTTTTTTCCCACATTTATAAAGAAATCTGTGGCTCCTTCAGTTGGATGTATCCAGGTGCACAGATGCACAGATGTCTATGCTAAGGAACAGTCTTCTGAAGGGAAAAATTATATCTTTTTTTTTTTTTTTTTTTTTTTTTTTAACCAAGGCTATTGGGGTCAAGTATGCTAATAAAATTTTGAAAAATTTCAGCTATGTTACTTCACTTCTTGCTGTCAGGTACAGTCCCTCTGAAGACATTCAGAATTCCCCTATTAAATTTCAGAGTGCAGAATAGCACTTGCTTTTTGCAGACTCCTTTGGTCACACAGCAGGGCAAGGATTAAGTTGGCAGGAAGTTTATGGCCATGTGTAAAATGATATGTCTGTGCAAACATAACTTCTGCTAATTTTGCATTATTTTATCCTCTTTTATAGGGATAGTTCTGTTGGGTAGGATTCCTCAGGTTGCCAAATTACCGTGGTTCTTTCAGTTATATCAGAAATATTGATGCTATTTTAGTAACTTACTCTTTGCAAGGAATTACTTAAATAAAGAAGAAAGTTGTGAACTCTCTTTGTCACTAAAGTCTCAGATTTCTGTGTATGCTGTGTATGCTTTCTAATTCTTTTTTTTTCCCCTCTAGCACACTTTGTAAAAGGCTACATTTTTGTTCATTTGCTAGAAGATATCCCAGGTTATATTTCTAGACTTGGAAAAAAGATCTGGTTCATTATATATCTCAAAATCAGTTCATGCTCTAGACAGTAGAAGAGCTGAAGGGAGGAACTTGTGAAAATGATGTAGAAGCACAGACAGAATAGTTCTTGGCACTTGGTCCAGATATTTAGAGTTCTTCTCTAATCAAGAGATCCTGTGGTAGGTGGATTCCTCTCCTTGTGGTGAGGAGCTTTGTCAAGTATCCAGGAAACCTTCACGAATAAATACTCTTCACAAGAAAAGCCACTGCTAAATGATTTGCAGTCCTTGTGAGTAGTGGTCGTTGGCTGTAGGTATTGGAGAGCGTCCATGACCCTAACACATGTGCAGCGTGTCCTGAGAAGGAAGGATTATAAATAAAACAGGGAGCATTTCAATGACACAGTCATATATTCTCAGCCCCTGTTCAATCGTGATTCCTCTCTCCTTGGTTTGTGTAGTCCAGCACTGTTACTGTATGCGTGGTTGGTAGTAAATAGCATTTTGATTGCAACTCCTCCGGGGCAGTTATTTTGCTTTCTGTGCAGAGTCATCGCTACGATATGATCATGCAGAATTAAACTGGTACCTTTCCTTGTGTCTGCTCTACCTCAAGTTTTCTAGTTTTGGATGTGTTTTTCTGTTCCTCTTTGTACCTTTGGAATTGATTTTGATAGCTCACCAAAACTATTAAGTCCTTACAAGTTTTTTGAAAGCAGGGTAAAAGAAAGAGATGCAGGTCGATATCCACGTATGGAGCATGCAGCATAACTCCACATATTAGACACCGGAGAACCCACAAGCAGGGATGTGGAAGCGGGAGGGAGGAGGGAAGAGGCACTTGGCTGGTGGGAGAGATTTCAAGCAAATCTTGCAATTTCTCAGAGCAAAGTCAGTCGACCTGTAGGAAATCATCTGAGCTCATTGGCTTTGCATAATATCTTCCAGGTTGTGCTTTGACCTGTGGTGTTACTGAGCAGGATTTATTTCAGGAGGGCAGACGAGATGTGCCCATACAAGAATGTGAGCGAGCGTGACGCCGGTGACATTTAGCAGGACTCAGGCTTCATGGCGGCGTCTCTGCTGCCCCGCAGATACTGCCTGACTCTCTAGAGGCTGTGGGTGTCCTAGCCCTGTCGCTGGCACCAGGGATCGCTGCAGCACAGGAGGCTCCGGGGAAGCAGGAGGTCTCCCCAGGAGCCCATTGTGGCTCTGATTGCCCTGCCTGGGAATGTGCCACCTACTGCAGTTCTAGGTTTTAGGGCTTGTGATTCTTTCAGTCTTAAGAAGGAAGAAAACAAGAAAAAAAGTGCAAAATGTGCCCCTACATAGTAGCTTTGGGTTTAAAGTGTTAAATACTGTGAATACATTTAAATGCTACATGCAGAAAATCCAGTGTTGAGCAGCAATTTTGCGTGCAACTATTTTGATGCCACGGGATGCTTTGGCATGCTCAGGGCTTTGTATTCTCTTTCCCTCCATAAATCCCTCCTTATCTTGTCTGACCTCGTGGCTACATGGCCTCAATTAGCCCAAGGCCCCTCTCCCCTGCTGCCTTTTCCTTCTCTTTGGAAACTGTGGGGAGCTGCTGGCTCACTGGCTGCTGCCCTGAAGCTGGTGCCACAGGGACAAATTCCCAGCAGGCCCATGGAGGCAGCACTGCTGGAGCCGGGATGAGGGGGCAATTGGAGGGAGCAATTACCTGGTTAGCGAGGAAATGGTACCTACCCTCACTCCCATTGTCCCCAGCGTCTCCAAGGCCATGGTCATTACGCTTTCCGTCTCTCACAGAACTTGAAAACGTTGGAAAAACAATTTTTGTATCTCTCTGAATTCCAGACTGAAATGGTATTGGATTTCATTAATCATGAGCATGGGAAGGAAAGAGACTGCTGAATAAAATGTCATTTTAATTGATCATTTTAAGTGTGGAAGTTCACTTTAAGAAAGAGGCTTATCATTATTTCAGGATAACTATTCATGTGACCAAGTTAGCGCTGTTGCTCCTTTCTCTGAGCTCGCAGCCCTTAGGCTTAGCTTCTTACAGCATCTGCACAGGCACCTAAGCAGACTGTGCCGCCCACTTCCCACTTCTTTCAGTGGCATCTGTAGAGGGTTTTTTTTCACTAAAACCAAGAATTTTGTGGTCATGCAAAGTCTCCTGTGTCAGCACTCTGGGAAAGGTAAAGACAGAGACAAATTTTCCTTTGATGGTTCAGCTGGTTACACATTTTTAAACCTCTGAAATCTAATATAAGAATTTGAGATGAGAAAGATAATTTAATAATGGGGCTGCTTGTCTCTCCGAGTGAATCTTTTTCCCCCTTTCCATGGTGTCAAACACACATGCAGTTTTCACTTGCTTTCTACTACTTTTCCAGGCACTAGCATGGCTATATATTGTGTAGAGCAACCCTGCCTTTGAAAATACGGTGCTACTATATATAAAATATAGATCTCATGCTTTGAGTTAATAATTTGCATATTCTTGTTGTCACTGTCTTTTGTCAATGCAGTTCAGTTAATCGGTCTCTTCTCAAAGAAGTGCTTTGCTGATGACTCTTTGGAAGGAGGCCTAAGAGTTATTGTAGGCATCTCCTGTGAGATACCACATGTATCGGAAGCATTTGGAGGCGATGCAGGTGTTTACTTTGATCTTGGGTGGTAATTGATACAAGTGAGTGGTCCATGGAATTTCCCAAGCGCTGCAGGCAGAGTTTTAATGCCAAGCGCGCTACTCCGTGAGGTCGCCCCGTTGCTGGAATGTTTTGGGGTGAGCTGGCATTAAATCTAGAGCAGTTTGATCATAGTTTAAGGTTTGCATGGTGTTGGTCTTTCTCTGGCCCTGGCAACGGTCCTGTATTTGTTTTTACAAATTTCTTGGCTGTTGAGCAGAGGCTTTGATTGCTCATGAGCCTGATGGGAGAGCGAAGAGGGAATGTGGCACTGGGGAGCTGGGAATTGCGTGCTGTGTACCCGTGGTGGAAACATCAGCTGGGGGGATTTCTCTTAAGTCCAACGATTCTGATTTTATTCTAATTTTCTTGACACTGTACTCACACCCGAATAATTTTCTTTGCGTGTGAGAGGGGTATTGGAAGGTCAGAGGGAGAACAAGGCCCAAACTGATTCGGATGTTTTTGTCCAAAGCCAAGATCACAGATTTTTAGCCTTTTTCTTTTCAAGCTTCCTCATGATTTTGTCTTTGCAGGTGTTTTGTGGCTATACTTCACACACTGCATGAAAGCTTCATAGTATTAGCTTGTGGCAAGGAAATGGCAACCTAAGCTGTGTCATTTTGGGGCTATTTTGTGTTACATGGAAACATAGCTCTTTCTTCTCCGATTTTCATGCTTTGTGGCTGTTTGGAGTTAGTATATCCAGTGTAAGCATAGGACTTCCAAGGATAGCAATTCATTTTGTGAAGGAAACACCACTATTCTGGATCATCTTTCCTTCTCTCAGGACTTCCCCATGAATTTCTTGAAATTTATCTGTCTACTTTTTCTCTAAGGGAGAGAGTAAAAAATTGAGCCATACTGTAAATCTCCCCTGACCTCTGGGAGCTTGGGGAAAAAAAGTTGCAATGAGATTTTCTTAGTGCTTCTAGTGATTAGTAACTTCTAATTACTGTGTCCTCAGTTTGCCCTGCACTGATGACTACAGACATTATTAAACATTTTGCTGTTTGGTTTAGTCACGTCATTCAGGTAGGGATTGCAGTCAAAAAGGTTCACTTTAGTGTTGTAAAGCATGTAAGCTATCAGCTGGTATTTTACAAAGCCATCTTTAATCTGCATGAAAACTCCCAATTTTCCCTCTGAAAAATAAAATCAATCTCTCGCTTGCCTTTTTTTATTTAAATTCTGGTTTAGGATGTGCTCTAAGAAAGTCATACAAGTCAGGAGATGCCATGATACAGGGTAGCGCAACATCCGCTGGGATGTTCTTTTAAACTACCTATAGAGGTTGCATGTCTTGAGAGGAGGATGAGACATTTTCCCCTGAGTTCTCCCTCCCCAGCAGGTAGAAATCAAACAACACTCAAAACTGAATTGCATTAAAAAACAAACATGTATTTTGTGTCGATTTTCCGGTGTGTTGACTGCCCTCTCAGGAGTTTTGCTTTGTTTTTCCCTTGTAATAGTGAAAAATCTGTCCCCCTGTGTGGCTCCAAGGAGAAGGGTCCCTGAGCACTGGGAATGGTGTGTGCAGGTTCCTGCTTACACTGTGCTGATCAGCAAGGCTTGAGAGACACGGACATAAATATCTGTAATGCTCCGTTGGGTGAGATTGTTCTGTGTGATTTTAATTAAGCCCAGTTGGTTAATTCCTTAACAATGTGCTCTTGGAGGTTATTTCACAGTACAAATCTGAAAGTCTTTGCAACAAGTAAATACACTGATGTGGAGTGTTCAAAAAGTTTTTTGATATCTAGGGCAACTAATGTCTTAATTACTTTCTCTATATTTTTCTTCTGAAAATGTTTTTAAGTTGGAAATGGAATAAAAAATGGAGTATTATTTGGAACAGTAGAGGAAAGTGAGAAATACTCTGAATTCATTGGTAACCCAGATCTTGAGAGCATGGATCATGGCTTGTAATAAGTTATGTTTATGATGTATATACAAAGTTATATATATGCTTCCTTTATTGGACAGTAAGCAAGGCAAATAGTAAGAATGAGATTTGATTTATATTTCTGAGCTGTTTAGGACATGGGGTGTCTTACTCATTTGCCGGGCCTGGAGGACCCTGGAATGGTGCTTTATTAACTTATTTCACGTGTGATCACTCGTTAGAAGCAGGTTACTAGTTACAAAGTGCTGCCCCCTCATCCAAAGGATCCCATGGATCCAAAGTGCTTTCATGGGCTTCCCAAAGGTCTGACCGTACGTGCTCACATGCGCCTGGCAGCTGGTCCTCATACCACTGTGCGAGTTGAGAGCTTACGCACCTGGAGCCTGCATCAAAGGGTAGATCTTGCTCCCTAATAAGAAATTTGCATGGAATTGCAATCCTGCATGGATTTTCTGCAGATGACTGGTCCCTACGTGTGTCCGAAGCTGACCAGCCAGTTCCTTATTCTACTTGGAAAGTAGTGATGGAACAAGGTCCAGGTGAGTTTGATGTGTGCAGTTTCTGTCTGGGCCAGCTGGGTGTGCAATTAGCAAATTTTTGTCTATTTTCGGGGCAGAGAGCATTTATTTGTCATCTGCTGCTGTTTTGTATTCTGCGTTTGTAAGGCTGAGGTGTCACAAGCTTGATGGTGAGCTGCTCACTTCTGTGCTTTAGATGTTGTACATCTTTGTCTATGCATGACAAATGCATAGCTCTGTAAAAGTCAGTGGGAGTTTTGTGATTGAAGTTTAGAGGTTTGGGGTTCAATTCTAATTTCAGGGGGAGGAGCAAAGAGCCTACTTTTTTCTCTAGCACATTGTGGTGGTTGCAGAGACTAATAGTCCGTTTTATGCCTTATGTCTTTGTTGCAGTGAACATCACTTGATGTTAATTCAGGTTAATAATGTTGAAGGCTGTCACGCATGATATGGGAAGTGGCTAATTTGGATATGGAAAAAGTCAAGCCACAACCACCCAGGTCTCCATGCGCTGTCTAGGGCGCTGAGTGCTGATGTGTGTGTTTGTGTGCTGCTGTTATCCAAAGGGGGTAGTTTAAGGATGTCCTCAGTGTGTCAGCAGCAGCTGCTGCATCATTTACCAGATTATGGCATTACATTTACAAAGGGGTGGCCATATATCTTAGAAACCAAAGGCTCCCTTTTGTGAAGCTGTTTACAAGCGCAGGGGACACAGCAGGCAGAACAGTTTGCAGGTGGCTATGACACACTTGCACAAACAATTTTGTTTCATTGCAGGGGTATAATGCTAAAGTACACAAGCACCTCATTTAAAATTTAGTGGCCTAATCTATCCAAAAATGTAGACACTCATAAAATAGTTCATAGTGATATTTAGTCAGGTAGGATTGCAGCTTTGCAACAATATTGTTGTTGTTCCAAATGAAACCATCTGAACTCCTGTGGTGTTAGCTCTTACTGGGCAAGTTAATCTGCAGCAAAGTGTCACTGCTTTGCTTGCAAGGCTGGGGAGCCAGAGAGGTCCCTCTCTGAAGAGCAGTGGCTGACCATGCAGTAAGAGAAACACAGCTAAATAAATGGCAGGGCAGTATCGCTGAGTTCAGTTTGCATAAAGGGAAATGTGCATGGAAGGGTGATATCATTGGATTCAGTTTGCAGCTGTTGCTGTCAAGACAACTTAATTGGGAGCCCCACTTAAGGGACAGCTGAACGTAATGCAAACTGAAAGTCGTCAAGCTCTCCATTTTTTTTTTTTTTCAATCTTTGTATCTTCCAGCATGGTATTTCCTTTAACTTTTCTAATATTTGAGCATTTAAAAGTCTGATGTGTTTATATCTGTCATCAAATTTAGTTCATGTTCTACCTTAAAAAAAATTACTTCACTCCTTTTCTTTAAAGATTTTTTTTCAGAGAACACTTGTACTTTTTAACTAAACATGTATCCATAAAAATGATTTGTTGAGCAAAAGTTACAGTAATACTTTGTCTTGTGAAAAATAAAAATATCTTATTTGAAAGCTATCATATTTTTAATTTTTATCTGTTATTTATTATCAATTAATTATTTTTATGTCATGAAGTCTGGACCTAATCACAGGGAAGTCAATGAAGTCTAGGTTCAATCTTATTTGATAGTGATATCTCTCTGACCTGATTTGATGTTATTTGTAGCCCTTGGAGCAAGACACCGTTTCTGGTTCATCCTCAGCAGCTAATCCATGTAGTCCACAGTTTAGTACAAGTAGTGGGAGGGGGTATCAGCATTTAGAATGAACAGGCCCAACTCTTTGTGTTGATTCATCCGTGTGAACGAGACCGAGGATGTAGGTGGCCTTCTACCATAGTACCTAGGGGATCTGGCTGCTTTTCAGAGGAGAGGAAACTACGTGCAAGGATATTTAATCAAAAATGCATCAAAATTGTAGCAAACAGGAAATCTGAGAGAAGGCCTGAACTGAGATTTATGTTTCTTCGCAGTTCCAGTTCACAGTGCAAAGTTCGGGACAAGAGTGAAGGATTTTTGAAAGATGCCTTAGATCTCTGTTGTTAAGAAGTGAGTCTCCATAAGGGTTATTCATTTTAAGAGTTTGTGGCTTAACAACATTCGTTTTTGCTTGCCTTATTTATTTATTTGGTAAGACATAGGCATAGCTCTTCCAAAAGAGTGGGCCCCATTGTTTTGACTGTAGTTGTGAGTCGTGTTACCCCTATTTCCCTGTCTCAACTCATAAACAATATATATTTTCTGATTCTTCTGCTTACACGCAGACCATCTCTCTGTCTTGCTCCATATCCTTGTGCGCTGTCTTGATACCTTTCCAGTCTTTCTCAGATACCCTCGTATTTCATGTTTGGCTGACAAGGCCCCCCATTCAGGGTGTCTAAAAACAGAAGTAGGGCGATGCTGTCGCCAGGGCTCGCCCCACAGACTGCAGTGTTGCCCTCAGCCGGCCTGCAACATGAGTGCTGGTGGGGCCGCCAACGCGGCTGCCGACGAGGCCGCCAACAGGGCTGCCACCGGCGCCGCTGCCGAGCTGCGCACAGAGTTGTCACCCCGCCGCCCCAAGGAGACGTGATCCAGTAGGAAATGGCCAGGGTAGTAAAACACAAAGGAAGAAGCTTAACAGGTGTCTCTCACTGTTCAAAAACAATTGGTTTAAGAGTGGTAATGCCATATATGAAAGTATGAAGTAGTCCTTTGAAATATAAAGTGGGAAGTGCTATCTGTAGCAAATACACTCACTCTGTTTGAAGAGAAAATACCTAAGAAGAGGGCCAGTTGTCAAGTGAACAATTCCTCTCCCCAAAACCCTGTGGAATTTGTGCACCCTGTGGTGGTGGGTGGTGAGGTAACAAGAACATGTAGCTGAAATCTTTTAGTTGAGAATCTTATCTTTCCCGACAAACATTAAATTTTTATTACCCTTCTAGTTTCAAGTGACTAAATTGTTAAATATATATTTTTTTCCAATTTGGGAGTTCCCTGTTTTTGCATAGTTTTTTCTACGTTAACCCTATAAATAAGTCCTGAAACTATAAAAGACTCAATATTTTTCTCAAATTTGATAGAGAGGTTAAGTATGCAAAGATCCCCACATTGGACCTCTACAACTTTTTTTTCAAAATCTTTCTTTCCTACAGGACCTTACCGTGGCTGTCAGTTGGTTAGGTACACAAGTGCATGTACAGCCTTGATATTCTAGTGGCAAGAAGGATGTGTTTTTGGTTATTGTATATTATTTGCTAAAATATATAGGATTTTATATAGTGTTTGTGTCGTAATGAAAATTTGATGTAACACACAATTCCTAGCACAGATCTGTTCTCACTGATGGTTTATTTGAATTCTAGTTTATATATTTCTGCGTTGATCTCTTTTAGGAGACTATACTGGAGCAAAGGTAATTCCAACTCTTTCCTACAGGGGTATCTTTCACTGCAGCATTAGTTTAGACAGTCCTGGTTGACACAAAAGGCTTACAAATAGACGTACCTTAAAAACAGCTGTAAGTAAGAATACTTAATAATGTGTTAGGTGAAAGCTGCTAAATTACCTGTCATTAGGGTTATCTCTATTCCCCTATGAAAAACTCTGTGTTTTTATCCTTTAGAATTACACTTCTGCAAACTGAAATTCTGGCTTCCTAGAGATTGTTTCATACTCTGTCAGGTTTGTTAGGTGTCCCGTTCATGAGAGAGTGAATAAATTGGTGCAGACTTTGAAAGACATGTGGACAGTTTAATATTTGCAGAAGCAGAGAAGAAAGTCTCTGAAGGGAGGCATTTCAGCAGGAGATGGAGAATTGGATTTTTCTTCTAATACTTCTCCAGTGCTTTTATGTCATTCTGGGTGAGCGTTATAACACAGATGTTTCCCAAGGAGTTTTCCCAACAGAGCATCAATTGTGCTCTGTTTTCTGAGCATTTCTGCCAAGGTCTTGTTTGCAGAAGTGTTGAGCGCTCAGGCCTACAAGAGAACCTGATGAAAACAACTGACCTTTGAATGTCAGTCTTCTCTGAAAAGCTGGATTCTTGGTGTTTCAGCACCTAGTTGTTAATATATCTTTTTTTTCCCTCTCTCTGTATAGAATGGGAATAACAACACCCTCCTCTTCGAAGAGTTTTTAATAAGAAATTATTCTGTACTGCGTGTTCACTCACTATAGATAGGAATGCCAGAGGAAAACCTATAATTAAATGTGTTTTTTTTTCCTTCAAAGCAGGGTTTGTAAAATGAGCAATAGATAGGCTTGGTGCTCCAGATTCAACAGCAACATCAAACACCTTGTTGAATAAATGCTCATCAAATGAGTAGCATCCCTTTTATGCACCTTATGTTGAAAAGTCTTATGAAAAACATATTAAACGATCATTTAATTAACTATTATGGTGCGTATTTCTAAAAGCGTTGTATTAAGGTTTTGTTTTGATTCCGCTTTTAACTTTGCTTCTGAATGCGTCATTTTACAACTTAATAACATTCTTTTCTTGTAACTTTTTGAGATTAATGCAAATCAGTTTTGTACGTAGAAGCCACACATGAAGAATTAGTGAGATGCTCCAAGGTGCCTTAAAGTGTAACTGGTGTCATGGAGCACTTCCCAGCTGCTCCTCCCCAGGACAGCACCCCAAGCAGAGGCACTGCTGTCATCCTAGCAGGAAAAGTGTCTTCCTAAGAGATCCTTCTTTTTTGCCCGTACAGCAATCCTGACAAGCAGTAAAGACTCCTGAAAAGTGGCCTTAAGAATTAGAAGGACCTGACCTCTGAGTTTGTAATTTGGATTTTGTGAGTGGGTGGAATACACAGTGGAATAACTTAGTTTAGACCACTGATTTCTACATACAAGTTTTCTAGTTTGCAACCTCTTTAGGTACCTGGTACTTTGCTCTGATGGTGCAGTGTAGACTGATAAAGTGTGTATCATCTGTTAAAATGATAGATATAAAACATAGATATTTTCTCGAGGCATCATTTTTTGGGTGTATAAAAATACTCATTATTTTTATTGTTTAGTTCGGCGACACAGGTGCCATAGCAGGTGAATGTGCAGAGGTTCAAGCTGATTATTTAACCCTGTAGTTTATTGTTATGATCTATCGTTCAGGTGATCTAAGGGGATACATTTTCTTTCCATGGCTGCCGCCCCATGTGTAGCCTTGCTCTGCCAGTTCCCCTGCTTGTTTTGTGATGACGCTCTTGCCTTCCTAGGCACTGATTGTGTAAGCAAGAATACAGATTTCCTTGTTTGAAAAGCTCAATATTTGTACTCAAATATGTATCAATGCACTTAAAGTTAAAAACAGAGAGACATATATGCTTAATTTAGTGCTTACAGTGAGTTAAATCCAGCAAGTTTGTGTTTTGCTTGTGTAACAGCAACCGGGCTGTTTGCTCACAGTTTTTTTTTAAAGGGGGAGTTGCTACTTAGTGTCAGCGGGGAGAAGCCCGAGCCACTGCTCTGCTTTCCTCACCCAAAGAGAAAAGAACCCGGGAGGTTTCGGAGTGGAGCATGAGAGGGTTCGTTAGAGAGGAGCGGGACTGGAGGCACAGGCTGGCAGAGCGGATGTGCTGCCTGGGTCAGTAGCGGGGGCCGGCGTGGCGCGGACGGAGCCTCCAGAGCGCTCGCGTCGCAGCTCGCCCCGCGTTTTGTGCCTCGCTTCTGCAGTGCGCTCATGACGCTGCCGCGCTCTGCCCTGGTTTTGTGTGGCGTGTTCGCCGCGTCGCTTTCGAGGGGAGCGTGCTGAGTACTGCTGCGCTGGGCTTTGATTCTAATGTGCGTTTGCGTTGCTTGGAGGAGCTTAGTTTTGATTAAAAACACAGTTTGTGGGGTTTTTTTTTCTTTTTTTTTTTTTTTTTTTAACTTGTTTTTCACAGTCTGGCAGGTGACAGTTTTCTTTCTAGTTATGCTTTTGTGTTTGCCCTAAGTATGAGTTTTTCTACAAATGTGTATATCATGTACATACATATTTATAAAGGAAATGTGGGTAGTAAGCATCACTCTTTTACTTATGCTTGCGTTTTAATTGAAAATAAAGTTGAAATTAATAGTCACTACATGCTCTTACAAGATAAAAGGAAGTGAATTTTCTTTAAGTTTCTTTTTTTCGTGTTGTCATAGTAGCACTTCCCCAAATGTAAGCTGTTGTGGCTTTTAGTCAAAATTAGCTGAGGTTACCTTAAAGAAGAAAGACTCTTTCTACATTTGTAGCTGGAATATTATAACACAAAATTTGGAAATCCTTTTAAATAGCTATCTCTAATGGAACAGTTATAGGTGAAAGTAGGTCCTAACTTCTTTAGCTTTAGACTTAGATTTTCTGTTCTTTACATTTATCCAACCAAATTTCTCCTTTATTAAGGTAAATTAGATTGGAAATGCTATATTGCTAGGTGAAGGTTATTAAAAATACATATATATATATATGTAAAAAGCAAAAGGCTTTCTTAATCTGTTAGATTTTTCTCTCAAATGCTGCTTGCTTTGCTCTTTATCTGAGGATAATCCTCTGGGATCCTTGGCTCGGGTAAGAGCATGGAGCTGTGGCTAAGGACAGAGTATGGCAGAACCTTGTACAATCGCATGTGGTCTGGAGAAGTCTCTGCAGAAATAGTCATGGTTCTGCCCAAAGGTGAACATGCATGCACGGAGCAGATACTGACTGTGACCGCATTGCCGCAGTGAACAGTGGATGCCAGGATTATAGGTGTCTTAACAGGGTCAAAAAAGGGAAGAAAAAAATCCGAACACAAAGGTACCTGTACACGTGTATAGCGTGTGTAAGCCACAGGCTCGAAATAATGAGGAAAGGTTGAGTGCTTTTGCTTGTCTTGTTGATAGGTGCCCTCCTGAAACCTGCCACAATGCTCATTTTGGCCCACAATAGGTTATCTTTTGGTCTCATGTCCTTTTGAAAGACCTCAGTATTGCTGCAGAGACTCGAAAGCGCACAAATATGGACCTTTTGGGAAATTTGGGGTGACTGTTTTATTTTATTGCTATTTCTTCTACCTTTGACCAGTGCGAAAATATTTCCTATGTAAAATATGGGCTCTAGTTCGATCTTCTGGTGATAGTGGTAACTGAAGAAGAGATCTTGTTTTGCTACCTGAGCTCGCTGCTAATTCCCAGCCATGCTCCAAATGGCTGGCGAAGCAGCTGCCCTTGGGCCGAGCAGGGTCTTAGGGGTGCCGCTATTTTAGTCTCACGCAGATGGTGCTTGTCCCAGAGCCCCGCGGTGGCCACTGGAGGCGCCTCAAGTCGGGCCAGGAGGCCGTGCCAGAGCAGCTGTGCCCGGCACTGACCACCCAACGGCCCCACGTGGGCTGCTGAGGTGTTCTGCGATGGAGTTGTGGCTACTCTATCTTGTGACTCCAGCAAGCACATATATACCTCCCATATGCCGTATATACCTCCCATATGCCATATATACCTATCCTCTGCAAGCGGGCTGCCCTGGGCGCTGTCGCGCTTAGTGCTTCTTCTCACTCTTTTGTGGAGAATCGAAACTGCAGCAAGGAGAGTTGTTGGCAATAGCGGCACACCTGGGTTTGTGAACATGCTTGTTTCTTAAAAGATTGAAGGCAAGAGCGTGATTTCTCCGAGCGAAGCTGTAGCCCCGGCCTGCGCGCTGAAGCGAGAGAGCTATCGTAGCCCAAAAGCCTAGTGATGAAAAGGCAGGCTTTCACACAGAGATGTTTCTCTACTGGTATACGCTTTAATAATTGATTAGATTTTAGAGGTTGGAAACACTACTTATAGCTCCTACGAAGGTTGCCTTGATTTTATTTTCTCTTCTTTTTTGGTACATCTTAGGGAATTGTTGACTTTTTTTTCTAGGAAGTTTTCTTTCTGTTGATATTACTGCTCTTGCAGCAGCTTGGCCCCAGTCCTCACATTAGAGGAGTTCTCTTAGAAGCTCAAGATACTTCTGCATGACACGTTGGGATGTGCTGCAAAAGCATTGGCACATTATTAGGTTAATTAGGCATTTCAGAACTTTAACGTGTTTTGTTTTCTAGCATTGCTAGACTGTTGTTTGTAAAGCTGTCTATAAAAATCTTCAGGATTGTTTATAGAACTGTTAAAAACTCTTTTTTTTTTTTTTTTTTTTTGCAAACCAGGTAAATCCAGCTTTTGACTTTAAACAGCCAGTTTATGAAAGGAAAAGGAACAATAGGATCTACCTATTCATTCAAGTACTTCAGTAATATTTGATCTTTACAAATCTTGTCAGCATTGAAACATACCATGTAAGTGTTTCTATTTAATGTCCTCGTGACTTTTAATGGGCAGAAGGTTTTTTGGTGCAATATATATATACCTATTTTCAGATTATTTTAATTCCTTCTTAATTCATTCTATTTAAAAATATATGTAGGTATCAAACTAGCTTTGTTCTTTAGCAGTGCTTGCCAGTCTGCTAGCAATTCCTTTTCTGAATTAATTCTGTATAACTTGCCTACTTTCTTCTTTTGAACACAACATATTTTTCATGCATAAGTGTCCCCCCCAAAAACCCTTTTTATTTTATCTCATCTATTTCAGGGTTCTCTATTGTCTTAGCTTTCATTAACTGATAAGAGTTTTGCCACTTGGAACTATCTTTAACATTATTTAAAGTTTTGGCAGAAGATGTGGAGAACTGATCAACTATGTTTTAAAATAATAAAAAAAAAAATTTAAAATGTTATGAATTATTCAATTTCCCTTTTTTGAAAAAAAAGCTGTGCAAATTTTATCTAAATGGTATGAAAACATAGAAAGTCATTGAAATTTGTCATTTTAAATGCTGATAACTTTTTGATACAAATTTTTATTAAAAATAAAAAATAGGAAAAAAAAAGTGAAAAATGGTTTATTTTCTAAACCCTTAAAAAGAATTGTAATATTTTTTGCATGAATATAAATTTAAATGTTTCAACCAGCTGTAACTATACAATAATTAGGACACATAGTACTCTAAATGGGTATTAGTAGAGTATTAGTATGACATTGCAAAGAAGCTTAAAAAAATATCCCTGTATTTTTAAGCTTTCCAAAATACTTGCTACTCCATATCACCAGTGTATTTTCATCTGATTGGTTTTGTAGCTGTATTACAGGCTGGGTTTGGAATTTCAGCTCAGAGTAAAAAATATATTTTTTTATTCGTTGGGCTAAATGTACCTAGATACACAGTTTAAAGTAAAAACTTCTATGATTATAATGACAAGCAGAATAATGATACTCTATAAATGTAAACAGGATAAGAGTTAGCAGATGCCACTGATATTTCACAAGTATTGAAACAAATTACACTTGGTTTGGCAACTTGAAATAAAAAATATTTCCAATTTAAAGGTTTAAAAAGAATATATCAAGATGTCTGTGTTCTATTTAAAATATCTCTTCCCTTCATTATATGCATTTTGCAGATGATTACCAATCTGAGTTTTTTCTTTCAACAAATGGAACTGCTAAATGTTCTCCAGACTTTTTTGCTCATCACAAAGGAGATTTTAACCTGAGTTCAGAAATACTTGTTTCTTCTTGTGTTAACTACCCCAAAGTGCTAAAAATGTATAGCTTTGTGAATACAAACACTTTGTGAAGTGTTTATTTGTGGATACACAAATAAACATTAAATCAAAGACAGCCAAGTTCCTGGGTTAATAACTGAGAGAAATGCAAATCATACTGATCCAGTGACACTTAGAGAATTAGCCTTCTTATTCTGGTTCTCTATTTCAGAAGCAGTTTATGTCTTTATGTGGACATAGGAATTCAAAAGGGAAATTTACTTCTTCCAAAAGCACCAGTACTTGAAAGCTTGAATACCTTAAAGCCATAAAACTTTATTCTCTGGAAAAGAAATGAGAATGAAGAGTTTGAAAGTTCCACCTGATCTTGTTTCTGATACTGCACATCTTTTCTCTTTTTTGGCTAAGGGATTCTACTCCACTCAACAAAATGCTTTTTGCTCCTGTTACCCAATCCTTCAGGCACTATTTGAAGTAGTTGAGTCCTGCCACGAGGAAAAACTTCTCCAGGAAAAGTTCGGAGTCCAGTACTGCAATGTGGGCCGCACGGCCGATCAGCGTGTTGGCGGTGTTGGGCAGAGCGTGGAACACATTGTGTCGTATTAAAGTGCAGTCCTTCGCCCCAATCAATGGCTGCAGCAGGTTGTTAATCATTTCTGCATAAACAGGACCTGAAAAATAAATATTTTTAGGTCTCACATCTATCTGCCAAAGCTGCCAGATCCCTTCTTTCCTTATGGTGTATTATAATCCCGATGATAATTGGCAAGATAATCAAAGAAATGCCAAAAAGCAAGTACCTAGAAAGAAGCCCATTACCAAGATTAGCCAAGTGACAGGACTTAATCTAAGGGAACACATTTCCCACCCTAAGAGGGCTGGTGAAGCTCCTCAGCATTCACTCTCATTTCTCCTGGAACAGAAGGAAATGCTCTGTTTATCTTCAGGGAAAGAGGGCTGGAATCACACTGCTTGTGAAGTAGAAGGAAAAGGGGGCTGGTCAGAAATAAAGGATCATTAGGGTTTCTCTGAGGAATCTACTTCATCAGAAGATCGAGAACATCATTTCTAAAAATAGTTCAGAAATTTATATAAGAGTGACAGCTCAGGAAAGGTGTCATGTTCATGAATGATCTGTACTGAAGATAGACCTGGCTCCTGCCTTGAGAAGCAACCACCTGAGTTAGAGGCTTGCTTTTGGATTTTGGAAATGGAGTTGTATTTTGCTTAAAATATTAGAAGGCAATCACGTTGACTCTTGGTCCTACTTGGCTCTTGAACTTCCAAAGAGTTCTTCCTTAAGCATAAGATGCTCAAGAGCATCTCTAGCAGGTCATGGCGGACGACAGATTGACCATGAGGCAGCAGTGTGCCCTCGCGGCCAAGAAGACCAATGGGATCCTGGGGTGCATTAAGAGGAGCGTCTCCAGCAGGTCCAGGGAGGTGAACCTGCCTCTCTACTCAGCCCTGGTGAGGCCACATCTGGAGTACTGTGTCCAGTTCTGGGCCCCACAGTACAAGAAGGATGTGGA
>JAWLRI010000287.1:524322-551103 GCA_034781795.1 Crypturellus tataupa
TTTAAAAATATTCCGGTTTGTTTTTATAACTTTTAAAAAATCTTTTTTTTTTTTTTTTTTTTTGCCTCCAGATGAACGGGACAAAGTACAAAAGAAGACCTTCACAAAATGGATAAATCAGCATCTCCTAAAGGTCAGTTGGTATTTCTGTGATGTCTGGGTGTCTGATTATTACGGCAGTGATTGTGTGTTTTGATAAATGTTTGATTTCAAAATGTAGCAGCATTACATGTAGTAAGAAACATAAGTGAGAAAGATCTCAGATTGCAAGGTTTATTGATGTACTTTATCTTTGAGGAGTCATGGGGAAGCTGGAATGCTGCTGTCTGAAATGCCCAAGTGATCTGAATGACTGCTTGTATTTGAAAGTCCGAATCTGAGGGAAAATATCTCCTTCAGCAAAGCCGGACTATTTTATAGCCTTAAACACTCATGGCTGTAGCAATACTGCTAAGGCAAGTTAAAATACTATTTTTCGAATTCCATATTAATTTGAAGATGGGGGAATAACCTTGGGAAGGATGCAGTGGGTCATCCCGTGGCATCAGCATGCTGCTCATGAATTAGAAATAGAGGCTTTCTGCAGATGAAAATCACCTCTCAGCATCTTTCCTTTGAATGTCAGTGAACTTGGCCTCAGGGATGCAACACATCATTTTAACAACATGTACAGCTTTTAGTACAGCTTTTAGTCAACAGAGGACTAAAGGCTCTGAGTTCACCTTCCCTTCATGGCCCTCCAGTTCTAAATTTAATCCACTGCTTCAGCGCCAACTGTCTAGGCCAGACGTCTCTCAGGAGAAACAGATTGTATAATTACTTAACATAACTTGCTTTAATTTTATTTTTTCCCAGAAGCTGATTTCATGCAGAAGTCACATTAAATAAAAATGTATCTGCAAGCTGTCAGGGTTGAGATTTAATTAATCAGTATAATGTTCAAATACTGTTGGAAAGATTTGCATTTGTTCCCATTTAGAGCAGAATACAATTAGGGGGAAGATTTACTCTCTGTTTATTTGCTACACTTGGAGGCTTCTGGAATATTTAGGAGATGCAGAATTCTGGTTTTGTATCTTTTAAAATTCTAACCTAGGCTACCTTGTGGAGAGGTAGCAAGCCCAGCATGCCAGTAAGACACAGGTGATGCCCTGTAAAATCGATCACAGTTTTGGGGAAGCTGCTCATGGCTTAGGCAGAGCCCTCTCTTCCAGAGTGGTCTCTTCATCCTTCTTTCAGTGATGGGGGTTACAATGACCCAGGCAGCTGCTGCACAAAACAGCTGCTCCATGGACTCCATTTGGTTGGATCATCCTCATTCTGGAAAACCCACATGAGCACGTGTCCTTGCAGGGGGCTTGCTGGTGAGGAACGGCCCTGCAGACCTGTTGTTCCTCTTTCTTCCCTGGACTTCACTTCCTATTTACAGCGTAAGAAATTTATCCTTTGTCCAGTAATTCAAGCAAATTAGATTAAGGAAAAACAAAGATGTACAAGATGGACTGCCAGCACCCTGGCAGCAAAATGCAATCTCCAGATTAACCATCGTGCGTTTCCCCTTATGATTTAAGATAATTGTTGCTGTGTTTGCAGAGGCTGTTAGTGTGTTTCCATATTATAGATGCATTTGATAAGAGTTTTCTGCTTCAAGCAGAGGAGCCTGTCTGAAGCTTTTTGGAGAGTAGTCCTTTAATACAAGCTCTGCCTGTTTTTAGAGAAGAGCTGTGTACCGATAACTGCATCCATGTACAGCATTATTTTTCATGATTTTAAAACATGCACAGTCATAGCTGCCATTCACTCAGCCTGGGAGCAGCTTAAAGAGGATTTATGCTCTAAACCTGCCGGGAAGTAAGGGTGAGCAGTTCAGTCTAAGCTCTTCTCTGCCTCACTCGCCAAGGTCAGTGGCCTTAGGCCTTCATCTCACATCATTCTCTGTGCGTGTACATATGTACTCTGCTGGCCTTGGGAGGGGGTTGTGCTTGCTTTCATTTTGTGTGTAATTTTTACTTTCTATTTGCCTTTTTCTTTTCTCTCTCTTCCTTTGATTTTTTTTCTCTATTTACATCTCCATCTCTTTTTTTTTTTCCCACTTCTCCTTTTTTGCTCCCCAACTTCTCCCTTTTCCTCTATTTTTTTTCTCTCCTACTTCTCCCTCCTTGTTTATTCTGCTCCTTGACCGTTTTAATTAATCTCCTCTGTTCTTACAACATAATGACCTCGGGAAAGGACCAGACTCTTATCCCTTTACAGTATATTCAAAAGAGTGTTTTCTAGGTCAGCAGCGCGATGCTTTTTCAGGCTGGCATCATTGGCTGGGGGATGGCAGGCGAGTCTGCTGTCATTCTTTTAGTGAAATTCGGGAGACGTGCAATTCAGTGAGTAACCACCAGCTACAGCACGGGTGAGAAATAGTTGCCCTCCTGCCCTCTGTTGCCTGTCGCTGTTTGTGTAGGATTCAAAGCATGCAAGTGTACGATAAACTTCCGTGCACAGGATTAATCCCTTGTCACTTCAGCTGACCAGCTGAGCATGTATCTGTGTGCTTTGCTGCAGCACAAGCATCGTCACTGCAGAAATATTTCCTGTAAAGAGTCTTGAGATAAAGAGTCAAATAGAGATAATATAGAGAGATAATGGTGGTGACCGCAGAATTCATTCCTATTCCATGCTCCAGGGTAATGGTCGCCTTCCCAGCGTGCTCCTGGGGTGAGGAGCTCCTCGTGCAGCGTCTCCCGCGTCTGACTGCTTGTGCCAAGGGTTGAGCTTTGCTGCTCTCAAAAGGATCAGTTAAACGTTGGTACTTACACAGCAGGAGATAACACCTGACCCAACCCAAAGCAAATAAATGGTGTATTTTCACCTTCACATGGTCTTAAACAACCTGAAGTGAAATCCTTCTTGCACAATGGCCTGGATGTTCTTTTTTAAATTCATTTGAAATGTGGACCCTGATGATACCTACAAACAGAAAGAGCACCTCATGTGGGTGGGAAGAGGAGAAAGTAGAGAAGGTGATGATGGAAAAATGTAAAAGCAGGCAAATTCTTCTTTTTTCCTTCACTTCCTTTCTCAAATCAATTAAAAATATTTTGTAGCACCAAAGCTCAGTCTTGACAGCTTAAAGAGATGATATTGAGTACTTATGGTTTCTTGATTAGAACTTCTGGGATATGTGAGGTGGGGATAAAGGCAGGGTAACAAGATACTGCCTAGATCAGTGCTCTAAAACAAATAAAAATACATGATGTCTGAACATCCAAATAGTTTTCTTTCAAGGGAAAGCCTTTTTTCCCCCACATTTTGTGTAAGGAAAGGTTGTGTGTCTGCCAGCAGACCTCCAGGGAGCAATGCCAATTGCCTTGCACGCCAAGGTCTTTGGGAAGACATGGCTTGGCTTGGGAGCAAGGGCAGCACCCCTGTGCAGCAATAGCAGCTCCAAAACTCCTTAATAAAGGTCCTGGGACAGAACAAAGTGCTTTTAAAATGACTTTGTGTTGCTTTTCTGCAGAAGCTCTCTTCAAAGTCATGTACTGTACTATAGGGATGTGGTGCCGGTGTGTCGGACAAAACTGCTTTTGTCCTGCAAAGACTGAATGAATAATTCAGAGTAGAAACCTGAGGTTATTGATCCTGTGAGTCCTTCAGACAGGACGTGACTTGCAAATGACCACTTGGATCAACGGCTTTGTGAAATGCTCAGGTATGAGTTTAATGGCAGAGGAACGTTCTGCCTCTGACACCTGTGGTTATCATTAGGGCAGTTCTCAACACCACCATCCATCTGTTTGTTAGCTGTACAGTTAATCACTTGTTCTGTTTAACTCTTCTTTAGAAATAAACACTGCTTAGCTCTACCTCTGGATAGGTTCTAAGATGTGAAGTGCTTGATATGGTGACTTGTTAAAAAAATAAAGTCTCAACACACACCTTTTATTTTTGCAACATACTTTGAGAGAGCACGTTTTGACTTCTTCTGTATTTAAGGAAAATACGAAGAACTTTTGCTCTGCAGGTACATCTGAGTGAATTCTGTAGTAGCATAAAACTCTCATAGTTAATCTAGAAAGCTGCTGCAAACAAATCCTGTAAAATTGTACCTTAAATGTGGCAAGCAGCTCGCTGTGCCTGCTGCTTTAGTCGCTGGGTGTAGCTGAGGTATCAGTATTTCCTCCTCCTACTTTATGTTCTAATTTATCAGCAAGGCCTGATAAATTGGGTTCTTGGTAGACGGAAGAAAGTTTCAACTTTTCTCCTGAAAATTATTCTGTTTTGTGCTTAGGATTATTTTTAAAGATCTTGCATAAGTAGAAATGTTTTTTGCTTTGAGCCATCTTCCTCCTGCAAAATACAAAAAATTAACTCAGAGGAAGAGTTACTGGATAAAGAACCTGCTGTTGAAGGTGTACTTGGTTTTGCTATTATCCCTTGATATAAATGTGATTATAGTTTATTCATCCCATGTTATGCATACACATTTTTCCAAAAATCTGCTCTCTCCAGCAGGCTTAGTGAAATCTCTGTCTGCTTGCAGATTAGAACAGCAACAAACTCAGGGTCTTATTGATTTTAGGAGAGGTTTAGAAGTGGGGAGGCTGGAAACCAGGAGACTGTGACAAAAGCTACTAACTGGATGCCAGAAGGACAGGCTGAGAGAAAGGAAGAAATTATACCAAGTTCCAGGCTAATGAAAACCCACATTCCCAAATCTCTCTGCAAGAGAGAAATAAAAACTGTGCCCCAGATTTCAAATTTATTTGATCCACTTTAATGCATGCAGATTTCATGACTAATTGGGAATAGAAAAAAGAATAATTGAAACCAATAAATTAAATATGCATGAAATTTATGATTGTTTGTGTGCATTGATGTTGATGTGGAATGCAGCATTTTTGAATGGAGTATATGGTTTTATGATCCTTTTTACCATCATTTTCTTTAATTGTTTAATACAGGTGTACATACATGAGAGAATAAGAAACATAAGTTTACTAGAAGTATAAGTCTGAGATTATTGTATGATGAAACTATTGTGTGATAGAACTATTAGCACTTACAGCCTTCTAAATCAGAATAATGTATTAATTTATTATTTCATTCTCTTTGGGGTTATTTTTTGCAGTTAGCTCTCAGTTATCTTAGATTTTATTTAATATTTCATTATTTAATCCTTAGAGATTGTAAGAGGGAAAATTATACCATTTATGCGTTGGGTTTTTTGTTGACTGTTAAATTATTCATGGAGTTCTATTTTATCTTTATATACTTTTGATATGTCTGCATTTAATAATAATTTAATTGTCAGGTTAGATATACTCTGAGGTGATCTTACTCCTGCTGAGGCCAGTGTGAGGCCACCACTGGTTCCAGCAGGAGTTACATTTGACCTTGTGCAGGAACCCCAAGTAACCTCAAACATTCAGATAAAACAACAGTATTTCCTATGCTTTGGAAATCCAGTCTTGTTCTGAGGTGGAGTACACAGGTGTGTGACAGAGTGGGAACTGAAGGTCCGAGGAATTGTGGTTTTCCCCCAAACAAGCATGCATTGTCTGTTAAGGGTGTTCACAATACTTTTAACAGGTTCTGTTAAAGAAAGTAACATATTATTTAAAGCCCTCAATTGTCTAGTGAAATAAAACGCCTCGATTTCAGTCACAGCAATGTTATGTCTGCTAGCTTTAGATTTGTGCCTGCTATGTGCTTATTAGGATGAATGTGTTGTTTATGTCTGCCCCGAGCAGGAGTCCTGCCCTAGGCCTGAGTTAGTGTCTACAGGTAGCCTTACGCAGCCCTAGTGCCAGGCTTATTGGCTGGGTCTGATATGACATTATTTACATTTTAATATTTTAAACAACTCATTCCTATTGGGTAGATTGCATTCTGCCCAGTCCAGGGCTGGAAAGGAAGGCAGAATTGCTTGAAAGAAAGGAGAGCTAAGGAAAATTGGTTGCAGTGTGTTCCTGAAGAGCTGGGCATGTCTCAGGCTGAAGTGCAGCAGGAGAGAGGGTGCTGCCCATTGTGCAGCTCCTGCTGCCAACCCCTGAGATGGAACAAGGTGGTTGATGTCACATCTGTCACCGCTAGCCGGCATCCGAAAGCCAGGGCCCTGACAGGGGAGAGCCATTTACCCCATGTAGGTGTCAGGGTCAACTTGTAAGCTGCTCTTCTGGATGCCTTTTATAGTTCATGAAAAAAAGTTCATCTTAAAGGAGGTAAGCAAAGCGGGCCTGAGACTGGGTGTACTTTGGGTCCTTTTCCCTGCCTGTGGAAGGGGTAAACACGTCTGGCCAAGGTGTGGACACCTCTCCTGTGCGGTGAGCTGGAGAGGTGTCTCCTGTGCGGTGAGCCTTCTCTGGAGAGATCTTCAAGCTCCCAGGATGTGCTGGAAATAACATGTGTTTTATCAGTGTAAGGGAAGTGCTGACAAAACCTCTGGTTTTGGTCTTGACTGATAGAGAGGAAATACCTCAAAATCTAAACCTCCAGGTACCTCCATCACAAAACCACAGACCCACTGTTGATGGCAAAGAGAGGAGCTAGTACGGAAAGAAAGGCCAGCGAGCGTGAGTAGCAGCGTCTGCCCTGCTGCTGCTAAAGCTGCAAAATTGGACAAGACTTGGGAAACTGGTAGGCAGGGTCTTGTGGGGAAGTAACTGGGGAGCAAAGGGGACGCAGGGGACCTGGCAGTCCCTGAAAGCGGCACTGCTGAGGGCACAGTGCCAGGCTGCAGAGGGGAGGGCAGGTAGCAGGTATAAGGCATGCTACTGCTTTTAAGAGCTATGACAAATCAAAAGGAGACCTTCAGAAAGTGGAAATAAGGACAACGTGACTAAGGAGTTGTAAAGCAAAGTGTGATGGGATGAAATCAGACCAAAAAAGATCCAAAGTGAGTTAGAAAAATATATAATACTATATATCATTGTATAATAAAATATCATATTATTATAATATATAATATTGTTATATAATGAAAGCATGGCATAAAAGTCAACATAAGAATGATTCTATAGCCATGTCAAGATATAAAGATGAAAGGAGAAATATAGATGCATTACAGAGGGGGGAAAAGAATTCATATTAAAGGTATAGAGCAGGCTGAAATATTCAGCCCTTCTCAGACTACAAAAAAGCTGTCTTGATGAAACACATCTTAACAAGAAGATGATAGAAGTCCGATAAGGAAAGAGGAGATTGAAGTATTTATGTAAGTTACCTGCCTTCTAGCTGCACAGCTTTATTCACTGAAGAGTTAGCAACTGAAGTCATTTATCATTGTATTCACAGAGTCGCAGAGAACAGGGGACTCCTGGGACTCTGCAGTGTGGCAAGGATCAGACCTCCCTCTGAAACGGAAGAAAAGGCTGTTGAATAATGAACCTTGCAAATGAATTTTTCTCTCTAGGAAGACAGTGGAAAAAAAAAAAAAAAAAAAAAAAAGAATCGTTGAGTTTGCTGGGAGAGCAGCAGCAGCTGCAGGGAGGCGGCTCCAGGGCAGGTGGTTCCTGCCCCAGCGGTGCGACTCATGGGCCCTGCTGGCTGTGTCCCCTTGTGCCCAAGGAGCTGCCCATGGGCCAGCACGGTGCTGAGGACATGGGGGACAGCCCCCAATTCTGGCTCTTCGTGGGCACGTGAGTGACGGACGCTGAGGGTGACTCGGTTGTGCTGGAGTTTTACGTAGTTGTAAAACTCCACATGGGCCCTTCACCACAACAGTGAGTTTGCTCTTGTCTATATTAGAGCACTAAGAAGATAAGTTTTCTTTGAAAATCAAGGACAAGTTGTGATAGATGAGTTTGTTTAGTCTAAAATAGGTAGGACTGAAGGCAGACATGATAATACATACCCGGGGTGTTGGAAGGCAGAGACCAAAGGTTTTCCAAGGTTGGGCCTACAGAGACCGTAAAATAAGCTGAATTTACAAAAGATTTAGTTTGAAGAAGAGCAGGGCCACAAAAAAATAACCAAAGCCAGTAAGCACAGTGGAGCACTAAAGTCTACTCTTAGTCTAAACAAAGATTTTTTTTTTTTTCATTTGAATTTTCAGGAGTAAGTTAGAGAAGCACCTTTGGAGTGCTCTTGCCAAGCTCAGTCCTGCTCCAGTGCATTGGGTTAGATGAGGTGATCTGGTTAACCTTTTTTCAGCCTTACATTTCTGTTTTTCTGTGACAGTAACAGGCCTAATATGGCCCAGTTCTCCCCGGCAAAATATTTTTTTAACTTCAAATTTTTAGAGCTCATCAGCACCAGGTCCTTTACCAAAGCTTGTCTTTTCATCACATTAGTGCAGCTACAGTGCAGATGACCTTTTGCAGGGATCTCCTGTGGAAAGTGGAAATGCATAATGTTTGATTTGTGTTCTTCGTCAATATATATTTATACTCATTCATGCCTTTGTAAGCAAAACATTTTAAAAAGAAACAGAATAAATGTCACAAGTTAGTCTTTAAAGAGGTTTTGAGTCACAATTATCATTAATACATATGGAGGATGTTTCTCATATCAGCTAGAAACGTGATAGAGATGTAGAGGGAGTTTTACAGGGCATATTTTGAGTCCTTGTGATTTATCAACACAGCAGGCCTCCGAGTAGAGCATTGCGTTGAAGAAGGAGGTTTCCTGAGGCACAGGACGGGAGAGACAGCTCGTGTTGCTCACTGCTGGGCCGGGGCTTGGTGTGTGAGGAGCTGGCAGCTTCGGAGAGCAACCCGGGGACCTCCCATTGCGGATGCTGACACCCTGCTGCTCCCCGCACCGGGGTTTGCTGTGGGGGAGCAGATATTGCCCTTAGCTGCCTCTCTCTGGAGCATAAGCAGAAGTTCTAGGAGTCTAAACTGTGTCAAGAAGGCGGGTAGTGCTGCCTTTCGTGTCAGCGCGTCTCCATTTGTGCTGAGCTTGGGAACCTGCCCAGCGTGTGCTCCGCGCAGGGCGAGCCACTGGTCTCAGTGATGCAAAGTTACTAGCAGGCACCAATGTCCATGCAGTGAAAATGTGTAAAACGGTGAAGGAGGATCTTGGAGAAAGCTAAATCTGAGCTTTGGTAAACAGTCCTGTTTCATTTAATTAAAGAAACTATTGGGTTGGTTCAATGTAAGCATTAAACCAATCTCTTTGCTTTTAGCAACTTTGTTATAAATCTTTTAAATCCTTTTTGGATTCCTTCTGGGAATTCTCATAAGCACAGAGCACACTGATTCTTTCTGGTGTGCCCTTATGTGACTTTGGAGGTTTCCTGTGATCTAAATGATGCTTGTTTTGACCAACAAGGCAGCCCTAACTTGAATTCTGATGGCTTTAGAGGCACCAGCTTCCTTTGTATGAGGCACAGGAGTGCACTTGGGCACCTTGCACAGTCTCCAGTAGTGAAGAGGGACTGACTAAAACTGTTCATTATCATCGTTGCGAGAAAGTGATCATGACAAGCAAGTTCAACAGGATTTGTGGCAGTGCTCATGACTGGACCTTCATTCTTGTATTAGCTGCCCTACTTGTTGAAGAGAACCTAAGTCTGTTAACCATTCAGCTGCTTATTTTGTAAAGCTTTGAGATAGCCAAGCTGCAGTGGAAACAGTTTTTTTTTTTTTTTTTCCACTGGATGCAGAGAGAAGGATTTGAACCATTAGGTAAAGTTTATTTTCTATGTAGAATCTGAAACTATGTTTCAGATACTACACAGCTGCTGAAGTTCAGAAGGGATTTATGCATGTCCAACTTTTTTATATACCTATGAGGTGATGCACTTGCTGATTTGTGGTTTAGGAGAAAGCTGCAGTGCATTTTATGAAACTAAATATGGGAAGATAAGAACAGAAATGAAAGGACAAGATTTAGCAATGGCCTGTTTGTTTGTTTATTTATTTTATTTGAACAGCAGCATGTTTACCTGAAAGCAATATGTGTGTCTTTCTCACAATGTTACTTTGCTAAAAAGTGTCTCAGAGACATGCAAGACAATGAAGGGCTGGGGATGAAATGCAAAACAGGATGTGTGGAACAAATTATGTAGTTGGCTGGAAGATATATGAAGATTAATGTATAGAAACAAAGGTTGATCCCAACTTGGTCACAAACACAAAATTTTAGAATAAGACTTGATTCTGCTAAATTAGAGAGCACTGGCCAGGTGATACAGTGAAAAGCAGCTAAAGATGAATCTTAAGTGGAGAACATCTGACATAAAGAAAGACCAAGTGTATTGAGTGAGAGACTAAGTTAAAGGTGATTTCTGGAAGTATTAAGAATCATATGTGGATTTTATGAAATGGAATGGTGTTTGCTGTTGTGGGAAGCTAACCTTGAACAGGTTGGCAGATTACTCTGGAGTATGAAATACAGAGCAATTTGTTTCACCGCGGCTGCAGGAAATGCTCAGTGTGCAGCAGACTAATGGGCTGGCAGGGAGCACAAAGCAGGGCAGGTGGGTTTGGGCCTCTGGGCTGAACCTGTATTTGCCGTGTAAGCATCCGACTACTGTCCTGCTGGGCAGTGTGTGTGGAGCTGGGGGCAGGAGCAGCATCTGCAGCCTCTGGCATCGTGGTCAGCCTGATGCTGCCGGGAGGCTGTGGCGTTTTGAAAAGAACCCATGTAGCCCCCAGTGCAAAGCAAGGAAAGTGCGTCTTTGGAGTTTGCTTTTCCTCCTGAGGTTTTTTATAAAATAAAAGTTAAAGTGAGGATTAAAGTGACATTAAAGTGAGGAGATGAAGGAATGTAAGACACGGTGAGGATTTACATGCTGTGGAGTGCTGCCCAGAGCCACCCGGTCCCGAGAGCAGAAAAAGCAGCCGCAAAGGCGGCTGAGGGCGGCGAGGCCGGAGGTGGGGGGAGCAGCCCGGTTTGGAAAATGCTCACATGGGAAAATGTCGGCAAATCCAAAGCTCCGAAAGTTACAGGCTGTGTTTAGGGCAGGGATCTAGTTGCAGCCTTCTAGGCTCTTTGGAGAAGGTTCGCATAAATCACGCTCTGTGTCTGACCATCACAAACATTTTTTTGTGTGTGAAAGTAAAGAACAAACAAAAATCCTTGCAGGTGAGATTCCCCCTTTTTTTTTTTTTTTTTATTTTTTTTTTTTTTTTGTGGTATCAGTTTGTTTGTTTGTTAGGCTTGCAATTGTGATTCCTTATTTTTCAATGGTAAATGGATTAAAAAATAGGAAATTTCAAACTTTGCATAAGACTTTTTCTTCATTTTACTTGTGCTTGTAATGCAAACTGTTGTATAGAAAAAAATGTATTTTTTAAGAAGCTGAAAAAATAGGGAAACTATTCCATTCTCCTTTGATTGTGATAATTTTTTATATCTATATTGTGTATTTAATGACTTTGAATTCTGGAAGAGTAGAGAACAGTATTTGAAAAGACTTCTGCAGGTTACATGGTCTTTCAAAGCCTCTAGTGGACACTTAGTGTTATACAACTTAATAATGGCTGGGGATGACACCTATTTTATAGATTTGACAGCTGAACTTCAGTTTTTGAAAATGAATGTGGATCGGGTTTGATTCTAATACTCTCATTCTCCAGAACAGTTTTCTGTTCTGAAAACTGTAATAAAAGATCTGTTTTGGTGAGTTCTGTTTACCTATAACAAGGATAAGAAAAATCACGATATTTTAAGGAAAATATATGATTACAATAGTCTGTCATCTCTTTCTCTATAAAAACTGATAAGTTTGCAAGTTTCTATGCGCCCCAAAATAAATCTCGATTCCAGACTGCAAGGATCACCATAACCATGTCACTTCCTTGAGGAGTCCCTGTTCTTAGGTATTTGGGAGTTACTTTTAGCTCTTCCTGCCTTATCTGATTGCAGCCTTTCACAGGCTTCCACATGCCCTGCTGCAAGTTTCTGCTGCACAGTAATCTTTATTTCCTTTCCTCCTTTTGCTATTTCAATCCAGAATTTAATTCCAGAACCTTCTCAAAGCTTTGCATTTTATGTACTAAGTGTTAACACACTGTGCCATAACTTTAGTGTACACCAAAGTGCCAAGCTTATTGGGCATATATGATATGAAAATAACTGATGCTCATATCAAGGGGGATGGAGCTTGGATTGCCATAACCAGGATATGCCAGAAGAGGAAGTTCAAAATACGAATCACCTCTGAAACAGAGCCTTGAACAGAGCTCTGTCCTGTCTCCTTTTGGCTGTTGAAACTGTTCTTGTCTTGTCGGATGCCCCTCTCCACGGCTAAATGCTTCGCCCGTGTTCCCTGGAGAATCTCTTGTCATGCCCAAATTATGGAGTCTGCCATGAGAGTGTTGCACACAGTTGCCTAAGGCAGCGTGTAGCCTGCCTTGCACATGGACCTGGCAGAATGTAGGGCTGACAATTCTGCTCTTTCAGAGAAAAGCCACGAAAATTTGTAACAAAATTCGTCGGGGCCCAGCAGCTCCCGTACAGCCTCAGCCTCTGATGAAGTATGAATGTCGCAGCAAAATGGCAAGAAAATGGTAATATTTGTTGCTTTCAAAGAGCTCATTGTCTGTGTTGAGGGACAAAAGTAGGAGCAGAGGGGGAGGGATCTACAAGCTTTGCCTGGCATGCCAGGATCTCTTGGCAAGCTCAAGGTGCTCCTTTTAAAAAGTAGTGCCTAAATGCCTCTCTTTATGTGCACATTTACTACCACGTGCCCTTGGAAGTAAGTCCTTAGTAATCCCTGCGCTGCATATGGGAGCAGCGTGCCCCGAATAATGTGTGTCAGTTCACGGCAGAGCTAGGACAGCGATCCCGAGCCTTGGTGGTGGTTTGGTGGCGCTAAGCTGCTCTCCCTGTAAACAGTCTGAATTCAGCTCTGAGGCATCTGCGATACCTAGAAGGATAAGAGAGGGGAAGTGTTTTTCTTGGTAAGACCTGGGATAGCTTGGAGTGCGCACAGGGAGCAGGAGGTGAACACATAAACACAGTGAGGATGCGGGAGGCGGGCTGTGAGAGGAAATCGTCTCTCACCGCAAAGTGTCCTGTATCCAGTGAGGAAATACGGACAGACGGGCTGGAAACTCTAGTATTTTCCCATTCCACAGTTCAAATACCAGCCTTGGGATTTCACACTGGGCAGCCCATGTTTTATGTTGAAAAGTGTGTTGATATCGACTTGTGTGCCTGATACACAGTTTTTAATTTGTGCTAGCGCCATGTTTTAGATGCACAAGCCTTTCCTCTGCTCTCACCTGCTATCCTCCCTTCCCTCTGGCTGTTCTGCTCCCTGCGGATCTGCTCTGGCTTGGACTCCCGCTTCCTTAACTGGAGCTGGGCCATCCCGGAGGTAGAGGGCACTGTGTTTCATTGGAAGGGAATCTACCTGCTCCAGTCGCAAAGATCTCGGGTCTTGGTTGACATGATTCACTGGGACATGGTTCCTGGAACAGAAAAATAAAAAGTCACAGTTATTTTGGGTTACAGAAAAAATAAATCTTTGCACTTTTCATGTTTTAAACATTTGACATAATCATATCTGGTATCAGGGCTTTACATGGTATCTTTTAGACTTCTGTTTTCGTCTTTTGGATTGCACATATATGAGGAGAACTTTGGTTTCTTTGTTTAACTCAACAAGACACCATTACTAGGGTGTTTTTCTTTTGGATTTTTTTTTTAATTAATTGCATATAGGACAACACATCTGGAATTTAAATAATTTTTTGTTTTTATGTGGGTATGCAAAGCTACATGTAGGTAAAGGAGTGAGGGTGTGTGTGTGACATGTACAGAGTCCACACACGCTGTAGTCATGTTTTGAAAAATATCTGCAGTAGCTCCTTGTGGAGTGGTCTCATAGATGGTCTTCTGGTTGGGGCCCAGCATGGATATAAATATGCTCTCAATTAAAGTGATGATAATTTCATATTTAGAAGTTGAAGTAAGAAAATGTGAACTAAAAAGCTTATGTCACGCTAATCACCAATATGGAGATAGTTATTTATTCTACAGGATGGAACTAAAAATTCCCTCAAAAGTCAGGTAAATTGAGCCTTTCCATAAAGAAGAGGTCTGGATTATTTCCTGCTGCTGTCATCGTACACACAGAAATGTTTGGGGATATACCCTCACATGAGGGTCCCTCATCTCAAGGACAGGCTGTGTCCAGTAGAAGTGATACCTTCAGAAGACACTTCTGATATTGTACCTTATCCTCTCGGAATATAGCAAATTTCTGCTTTAATGCTTTCATATGGGAACAATGGGGAGCCAACATTTACTGTTTTGTTGTTGATTGCTGATGTGCTTTGGTTAGTAATGCATTTAAGTCCGGAAAGCGTGTTAGGTTTTGGCCTGAATCCAGGAAACTGATATGCTGAGGATAACATATATATTAAGACAGGATTTTGTTCTGCACGTTTTTCTCATAGTTCATTGTGCCTAGCTGCTCATTGTGGGTTTCACTGGGGTCATCTACAAGAGTCTGTGATTTCACTCAAAACGGATAGCATTATTTACATCGTCAGGATTGCTTTTGGGTTGCTGTATCCATTTATTATCTCTAACTTTATATTAATTACAATGTATAAATATTTATTATAGATATAAGTATTTTCCATTTCAGTAGAGGAAATAAAAAGTGATGAAGCTGTGAGAGTACAGACAAGGTTGTGAATTTTGCCTGTGATTATGACTAACTTAGGTTTGCAAATTTCTTATGAAGATAGGTACATTTCAAGTATCATATTGAGGTATATCTGAATGAATATTAAAAGATATCTCTGCTAATATGACTGCAAATGCCCTGGTATAAAGCAGGATCTTAAATTGTATTTTCACACTTACCTTTGCAGGTTCGAAAGCATGTGAATGACTTGTATGAAGACCTAAGGGATGGACATAACTTGATCTCCCTTTTAGAAGTCCTTTCTGGAGACACCTTGGTAAGCTTTCAAACCAAAATGCAGGGATCCAGCTGTTACATATACGTTTACTCTGTTTTTTTTAATTCTTTGGATCATAAATACTGGGGATTTCTTTGATATTCCCCCCAATCTGTGATTTGATATTGAAGACACAAGTTATATTTCTGTTTGTAAAACATTTCCCCATGAATCCTGTGGGAGGATGCAGTCCTATTTTCTTCTTTTCTTGTAGTTAGTGAGAATTGCTGTCTTAATAGGGTAGGCACAAGCTTTATTTATTTTTTTTCTTCCCTTTTCTTTACAGTTTTTATTTTAACAATTATTAAATGCTTAGTATTCCTTCGCATTAAAGGGAATAACTGTCAAACAACAAGGGTAAAATGTCCCTGAAACTGTCTAACACACTCCTCAGGTGTCATTTCCTTTCTTTGTGAACATTACTTCCCTTGCTTGATATTTGTTCTCTTCATTATGTTCTTCTTTTCATGCTCTTCTTTTCATTTGTGGTCTGTCTTGTGTCCTTGCTGTCCTATCTCTTGTCTGTTATATTCATTAGCCAAGAGAGCGAGATTTTTTGAAGACCTTACGGTTGGTGAGTTCAACAGAAGCATGCGCATATGAACAGCATGAGGATGAGGAGGATGAGGATAAGGGGGTAGGTGCCGACCCCCATAACTGTACTAACGTAGTGTTTCCAGGGTGGTGGCTGCTAATGTCAAAGCAAACTCCTAGCTTGGTCATCTGCAGTAGAAAGGTCAAAAGAAGTCACACTGATAAACCAGCATATTTGTTTGTAACAGAGGTGTGAGAAGACAAATTGTTATTCAGATTGTTTGCAAATAGCTAAATGCAAAAGCTTAAGATTTCTGTTTGTTTGCTTTATATAGTACAAAACTGTGGCACAAATGCATACTAGGCTATGTTATTGAAACATTGTAGAACAGATTGTTTTTATAATAAATATGAAAATACAATAATTCTATTAAACCAGTATTTTTACTTGCAATCAGTATTACGCATATGCAGGTAATATAAACAGAAGTTGGACTTCTTGCTGAAGTCAATGGTAAAATAAAAAAATTGTCTTAATTAGAAGAACCAGTCTGTGCTACCCTTGGTGTATTTGATTCAGTATTCAAAAATATTTTGGAAGTAGGTAATTTAGATGTGCAGGTGTAATATTTACTTTTTAATAACAAATAGTCACTGTAAAATAGTGCGTGACTAGTCTGTGTAGTGCTTTGGCTGGTATACATATGAATTGTTGTTGTTGCAGGGTGTATTTTTCTGGCAGCAAATGCTGCATTATTGTTATATTTCACTGTATTTTTACTATCTAGAAGGGAAATATCTACTTATAAAGTGTTAGTCCAAGTAGATTGTTTCATGCCTCTGTAGAATTTGCATTACTAGAGTTTGCTAAAGCAACTTGGTGTTACAGGGCCCAGTTTTGTTCTTGGCTCCACGTGTGCTGGGTTGCAGTTGGGATTTCAGTGGAATGTGCTTTTTCTCTGAGGCATGACCTAGTTATAAACACTGAATTTAGATGTATTTTGGAAAAAATGTTTCCCCTCTGAGATCCTATACCTTTACTTTGTGACAATTTGGAATGTGTTATACACTTTTTATTTTGGAAAATAAAAGTTCTAGCTCTGCAGTCCTTTCTTCAATCCATAGAAGATAATCTGTAGCAAGGGCTGCAGAGCTTGCTTCTGATCCATCAGTGTAAAAAAAATTAATAAAAATATTTATTAAAATATTTAATAAAAATATATTAAGAAAAAGAGAGAGAACTAAATCCAAGGTTCTAATCTGGAAATTAAAATTCCATCTTTGTGTTTTAATTTATGCTTCTTATTCAACTACATTTTCCCATGTTTCCTTTTGGCAAACACATGATATTTCACAGGGAAAAAAAAAAGTCAATTGAGGAAGACTTTGGCTTATCTGTGTGTTTCACAGCGATTGTCTGAGGAAATCCCATATTCGTGGCTGTTCCCTAGCAGTTCTAGTATGCTTCTGTTAATTGCTGTGAAAGTTTGTGAAAAAATCTGGAGTAAGGAAGAAGACTATAAGGATTTGGATTTTATTATGATGACATTAATTTAACTGCTTTCCCATTGTTGAGCCATGACAGCTAAGTAAAATATTCCTCTTATGTGTGATCCTTTTTCTTGGTGATTTTACACTAACTGCATGCAGTTTTGCCATGTTTCCATTAACCCACTACTCATTTTATACTTTTTCTTGCTAGTTTGATTTCACTTTGAGAAAAATGATTTTTTTATTTGTTTTTGATTTTTTTTCTTTCATGCTTCCACCTGAGTCAAGAGTTTCAGCTTACACTCTAGGGATATATATGTTACATTATTTCTGTTTGGAAAACGGTGTTACCTTTATAAGATGTTTCTAAATAAACACTAAGATGATTATGCAGTCCTATCACGAATAAGCAAAGTTGTATTCGCTTTTAGAGGCGAGTTCTTTCATCACAGAGCATACCAGAACAACATATATTTCCATGTCATTATTTGTATTTTGCTTTGCCTGATTTACTGTAAAAGTTGTAATAATGTATTATTAGTCCCTGGCTTTGATTCTGCAATTTGTCTTTTTTAGGTAGGTTCTTGTGGGCCCTTTTAGCTTTCTTGGTCTAAATAGTTTCCTTCAGGGATAGAGTTACCTGCTGGATCAAAGCTGCAGTTTGGGACCATTTATCTCTCTTTCATTCTATTGTGCTAAAAACTTTCAGCTAAATCAAAAAAAAAAAAAAAAAAAAAAAAAAAAAAACATAAAACACCAAGTTTCGGGATTTTTTTTTTTGCCAGAGCACTGGCTTCATTAAAATGTTAATGCTTTAAATATTTATGTATGATCTCTTAGAGCAGAGTGTTTGTTTGACGGGAAGACCTCACAACTACTGTTTTCCAATTCTAGCCCCGAGAAAAAGGTCGGATGCGTTTTCACAGACTCCAGAACGTCCAAATTGCACTTGACTATTTGAAAAAACGCCAGGTATGTATTGTGAAGATTTAACAGAAAACGCTGATAAAAACTGCATTGCCAGCATCTAATAAACCTAAATATCCCTGCTGCTCCGTCTTTTAAACACATTGCAAGTCAGCTCTTGACACAGCCTGGGTTGAGACAGCGACAAGGGATGGGTGGGGCAAAAGGGAACCTGGTCCAGCCCCTTCAGCTGGATGAGGACCCATTCCCTGCAGCAACTTCTGCAAGTGCCCTTGGGGCCAGCTGTCCCAAGTCCCCGATGATCGCACGGACAGATGAGAGCAGTCAGGCCTCCCCTTCATACCTTTTCTGAGCGGTGACATAAACACACTCCATGTGGTGTGAGATATTGAGCAGCAGAAAATCACAGGGAAGAGCCTCGGGAATCATTTAAAGTAGATTAGGATTCTTTCAGTACTGGCTAACCACCATGTTCAGAGATAGTAAATATTTTTTTGACAAAATAATTTCTAGTGTAAATGCAGATTCAAAGAAATTAGAACTTTGTGTGTGAGTTGCTTGCTCTGATGATTTGTGGCAGGGAGGAGGCAGAGGCCTTGGTCCTTCTGAGGAAACTGAAATTGGTGCTGTAGAAAAGCAACACAGTCACCTGGACTGTGAAAGACATAGATTTAATTTCATCTGAGTTGTCTTGAAAAGCTAAGTGGGATTTTGTTTCCTCTGTTTGCAAAATGGCAATATTTTAAAATGTAAAATAAACAAATAAAACAAAACAAAACATCCAGATAAGGTAGCCAGATGCACAGGTAGTTTGGCCTACAAAACAAATGCGAGTGGATTACAGAATGTATTTTGGGTCAAGGACTGATGTCTGTGCACTGAGAGCTGCCCCCACTTCCTTGTGCCCAAAGGAAATTTTCCCATTACAGAAAGACAGGCAACAAAATCGCCGCGAGGAAGCGCCTGGCTCCTGAAGCTGGCAGCTGCCTCGTTACTGGCATACCCAGAGGCCCTGGGAATTTCCTTGCGCCATGGCCCTGGCTTGTCAATTTCCACGGCCTGGGTTGCAGTCCTGTGGGGGCGGCAGGGCTTATCCTATGTGGTCACCTGGGAGCAGTTTAGCCTCTTAGAGCATGGAGGGCTCTCGCGAGCGCTCGTCTGTGCCCTCCTCGGCCTCATAGCCACTTAAAAGTGGCTGTAGTTGGTTCTGCCAAAGAACCCGCAGCCCTTGGCAGGCGTCAGTGGGGTTTGGGAGAGGCTCTGGGACCACCAAGGAGCTGCGCTCCTGCCTGTGGGAGACGCAGGGCTCCTCTCACTCCTAGGATAATAAAGGATGTTTAAAAGGATATTTAAAAAGGATTAAAAGGATAATGAAGGATATTTAGGAGGTAACTTGCTTTGCTCATCTGTATGCCCTCCAAATATAGAGACTTTTTGTGATTAAAGGCAGAGTAACCCAATATATTGAGCATATGAGGGCCTAATTTGGTGGTAAGGGAAAGAAAACAGTGAAGAGGGAGTCTGTTTGGTAGAGCTTTGCCAAAAGCAAATGTCTTTTGTAATGCACTGTGAGGAAAACATGTGGACCTGCCTTTCTTTGGTGAACTGTGAGATATTCTCTGTGTTCCAGAGTGTTTTTTCTAAAGATAGTTAAATCATTACCTGAAGACTGAGATGGGAACATGCCTGTGCTTGTGCACTGTTGATAACAGGGTATATCTTTAAAAAAAAAGAAGGGGAAAAAAAAGAAGGCATATACCTCTATCCTCCCGAGCATAAGCATCAAGTGCCTTTTATCTGAGCCATCTTTAATTGCTAGGCTACACAGACAAATAATGCATGTAAAGAAATTAAATGCAATACTAAAATAAGCCAAAGATGATAGAATTGTTAAACTTGCTGTGAATTTGAGTTTACTGGAGCAACAAAAGTGTCAGCCTTTGTTTTAGCCCTGCACATTTACAGTGCCAACCCCACACATTTACAGTGTCATTGACGAGTACAGTTGTAGCAGTGATAATAAATGGTTCTCTAAATGTGATAATAAATTGTTGGGTTTGTTGGTTTTATCAGGCCAGAATGTTGTTTTTATAATGGGTTTTCCTGTTGCTGGACTCCCTTTAGTACAGGAGAGTATAGGGAAAGCTGATACTAATGATAACCTTCCCGAATTTTGACATCACCTTGAGACTAAGGAACAACAGTTACAGATCATCATATTCTTATTCTCCTTCTTTCATCTATAATACCTTCCTTTATTTGCCATGAAGTGAGACAAAGGGTATTTGGGAAAGGATACATAACTCCTGACCTGGTGACAGCTGAGCAATCTTCTCAGCTTGGGATGGACAGGAGAGGGGGATTCCTGGCAGGCCATTTAAGACCCAAATTCAATTCCTTTCTGCTCTTAATAATAAAAAAATAAGAGGGTAGGATTAGGAAGTGAGTAATGTTCCCTTTAGAGATATGCCTCTGTAGGGATTTTTTTCATTTGTTAATTTAATTTCTTTCCACAACGGCAGGTGAAACTGGTTAACATTAGGAATGATGACATAACAGATGGGAATCCCAAGTTGACTTTGGGGTTGATATGGACCATAATTTTGCACTTTCAGGTAAGTCTGTTTCTCTTGATAATGTGTTTTGAGTCAGATTCATACATATAGTACCATCAATGTGTCAACTGAAACTGGACTCCATATAACGTAACTCGTGAAAAAATACAGAGTATGTCTCTTCTCTAATGCACGTTTGAAGGTTTAATGTGGTCATGGAAACTGGATTAGATGTTGTGGTTTGTTTACTATCTCGTTTCCTGTTTGCAGAGTCAGTGTGAGCAGTGGGTTTTTTTCAGCGCTATTAAAGACATTGGTAGTTGCATTTCTTTCAGGACTTGGATGAGAAGACATCACTTTGTTGAAAACACTACTTTTGTTGAATATTACGATAAAAAAAAAGTTTTAAATCTTTCTGCCTCTGGAAGTGAATTTCTCATTTGAGGGCTTTTCATCAGGCAGCATTTTGGGGCCGCCTGCAACACTTGGCCGTTTGTTGGGAGCACAATAAGGTGCTGGCAGGATGGGATCGCACTAGATGGCACTGCCCTCGCTGTACAGTGCTGGCTTGTGTACAGTATAATGTGCCCTTGCAGTATGTGCTATTAAATTGCCTCTGTGGCTGCTGGCTTCACAATGGCTGGGGCCTCGGTGACGTGACTCCGATGGCCGATAATCCTCATTTACTGTGACTGCCACATTGTTGGCCATAGTTCCTGCCTGTGTAGGCAGTGTAAGTGATCCGCAAATTACATTATCTTGCAGGAAAAAAAGCAAAGCATGGGAATATACTGCACTGGATTTATGATTTAGAAAGTAATTAATTCCTTAAAGGAAAAGATACGAGGGTCTAGTGTGCCTATTTGCAAACCCAAAGGAGAGCCAGAGAGCAACGTGGATGGGGACAGGTGTAGGGCTGGCATGGGGGCTGAGAACACTGGCTGTGAGGGAGGAGAAGACACCGACCATTCGCTGTTAGGGAAGCTGAAGCTCCATCCGGTAGGGTTGGTCCTGGCTTCCACACGCTCACAGAGCAAAAGCAGGCTGGGTGTAAGTATGCTGTGCATGACCCACAGGATAGGCAATGATTGAATGTTCCAGCCTTTTAAGAAATAAAGATTATTAAGAATTTATTAAGAGAAGCTGTTCATGGGAAGCCTGAGCTTGATGTATATGTTCTCTCTTGGAGCCTGATCCTACAGAGTGAACAAGAATAGACTTTCTTTCAGAATAAAGCTGCTACTATCTCTTGTTATCTGAATCCTGATTCATCGAGTACAATTTCGGGTACTTATAAGAAGTGATGGAAGGTGGCATTACTAGATTTATCTGTTTAAAAAGAAAACAGTGAGACAGAAAAAAGGTTATATAATTTATATGGGCTAGTGTGACAAGGATCTTCTTTGTGGGATAGCCAGCTCCATGCAGAACATGTGAGAAGGTTATAAATTGTAGTCCATTAATAGCTGCAGTATACATCTCCACTAATAAAATTCAGGCCCATGAATCTGCCAGCTTGTATTTACCTTTTTCAAAATAATATGTTGAAAATCTCTGTTACAATAACTTTAAGAATGGATATTAACTTGCAGACTACGTATTTATTAAATCACATTAGTAAATATGAAAAGAGTTTTTTATACTTTTCTACATTTTAAGTATTACTGCCTGCAGTGCCTACCTTAAACACCAAAGTGGTTTGTAAGGTCATATAAGAGAACCCTTTTCAAAAGGGTTACCTCTAGCATGTGCCTTGATGTCACTTCTGTGAAACTGCATGTGATTTGGTGTGGTTGGCACCTGTGCATGGCTGATCCAGCTTTAGGATATGTAAGGAAATTCAGGGAAATGTACCTGCTTATAGCTCATACGTAATTTTTTTAAAAGTTTGGCTTTCCTTAAAAAGGGTTTGAATAAGGGGAAAAGTCAGAATCAAGGTATAACAACAATGTTTTTGTAAAGTTGATAAATAGTCACAATAAGAGGAGTGTTTATACCTGGAGTAACTGCATACATAAGGAAACTTCTGGTGGGATTCACATTCAGGTTAAAACACCTAGTTCTGGGTGTTTATGTGTGGACGTCCGTTCATTTGTGTTAAGTGTCTAATTTCTCCCTATAATCAATGAAGTCTAGTCTCTACAGTTGAATCTCTCTCCAGATTCTGCTAGAAGCTTACTCCATTTGCTTAAACATAAGCATCTGTTGTTACTGCAGATACAAGACTCCCGCGTAAGCACAGGAAATCCACTATCATCTGGGAGGAGATTGAGATCAGGCAGGAGAAACTGCATCTTAAACAGCAGTAAATATGTTTGGCCAACTGCCTTGAGCCTTGGAGGGCTAGTGAGTCCGGCAATGCAGCCTGTGGAGCAGTTCACATCCCTCTGTGGCCAGTGCCTCATTCGGCTGCCCAGACGTGCCTGGTGTGTGGCACAGCACAGCCTGCCCCATCTCTGTACAGCAACAGACCCAGCAGGAAGTGAGATTTCCTTAGGGCCTCTGCTATCTCCTGGTAGCTATCTCCAGTGCTTCTAGGTGTCTAAACTGCTCTGGATGGGCAACTGACTTTCTCCTTATGTGTCTGTATTAAGGTGAGATATATAGCCCTTCAGGATCCATTGATTTTACTAAGTAGATCTCCAGGGATTGATGCATTTGCCTAAGCCTTGGTTTCTAGTGATGTTTGAGAGGCCCGAGGCTATTCAGGACACACATGAGGAGCTCACTGATGAGACCCCAGGTGTGTGAGCAGTACATGCTTCTAGGCCTGCAGCTGGAGGCCAGGTGTGGTGTATGTAGGATATAACACAGAGCTTTATGATGCCTCTTATAGGAAACTAAATCCTGTCCCACTGAATAAAATGGGTTGTTAAACATCTAACCCCCTTGTAAACACCTGTAGTGTAGACACAAACACTGAGATGTCTTGCTCTCTGCTAACCCTTAAGTTTTCCTAGCATTTACAACTGGGCAGTACAGCGAGCTATATTCTGTGCAGTTCCTGCCTCTGCCTTGTCATTATGTGTGTTCTAGCAACATTGCAGGCTAGGAGGTTTGCAAGATGCTGGAATCTTTTTTGGCTGCTGTTTGTGGCATCTTATTTCTCTGAGTGATGGCATTTATCCGGAGGATAATAATTCCCCAAAATAGAAAACCCTTCAGAGTATTGGCATGAACTGGGAAATGATTTAGGGGAAAGATACGAGGAATAAAAATTATAGAAAATGTGGATTATAGAATTAAGTTTTTATTGCACCTGAGTTATGTTTAGAGATGGTTATGGCATCTTGATTTGATTGCCATAATTAATTAAATGCAGATTTTGTTCTGGATTTTGCTACTGACTTTCACAGCTCCATAAGTCCATAATTGCTTGTCTGTGGCTCAAGTAATTACATGTAAGATACAGAAATGGTGGAATGGGGATAGCAGTGGTTTATTGGAATGAGTATCTTAAAAAATCGTTTGTACATCATGTCTGGATAATGCTCCAGAGATGCATTTTATTAGGATTTGGCAAGCTTTCAGTGTATGCCTTTCACATGGTTTTCATAATATGGAGTTATTTTTTTCATATGGTTTTCATGTCATTTCTGTTTCATTGTCATTACACAGCTCCGTAATTCCTGTGAAGCACTTCTGCTTTTCCCAGCTCCCTGTTCTTAGCCCTTTTTGCAGAATACTGCTTTGCCGGGCTGCAGTCCATAATGTTTTTTGTACAGACACTGCAGTGAACTTGACTCCTCTCTAGATGTCGGGGTTTTTTTTCTCTCAAGGCTGCTTGAGGCGAGTGTTTCCTCTTAACATTTTTTTCTTGTCAGCCAGCAAATTCTCCTGCTCCTGGTTTCAAGTAAAGCTAGACTGTTTCTTTATCAGCCTTGCACAGTGGAGTGTATTAGACTATTCATTTGATCTAGCAGACCGAGAGTTAAATATTTACCTGCTTTGGGGAAAAACGTAAAAAGGGTGGATTTATTTGTAGATAACTTGGCTGGGATAGAGGATAGTTATCCTCCCTTTTCCAGAGCTCCTGATACCCCTTACTTTAGAGGCTGAAGGTCAATGATAATTTTGAAGAACTCTTGTGGTGGTTGTGGCCCATTCCAGGAAATGTCTCAGAAAAGGTGGAGGAGTAATGGGATATTCTCAGATGTATTCACCTTCCTTTGCTTCAGAAGTTATGTGACCAGCTATCTCATCTCTTGACTTGAAGTGGTCATAGGACAAACTGTATCCCACCTGGGACTTGTGATTTCCGCTCATTGGGCACTGTGACAGAGCTGGCATTGAGCATTTGGAGTTGCATACTGTATTTTGTTTTCTCTTTTTAGTTCCTGTTTCTCTCTCCTGGAATTCTCCAGCAATTTAAGAAAATAGCTAAACCTCAGGGAGGAAAATGGAAGTTTTGGAATTTCTGGGGCTCCTGGGAATCACAGCATAGACAAGAGCTGTGTGAGCCCATTGTGGAATCATGTTTAGGCTTCTCTTCTAAGAATCAGCTTCATGCCATTGATTCTTGTTGTCCTTAATCCCATAAAACCTCCTAGAAGCACAAGCTCCTTCTTCCTCATTTTTTCTTGGAGTCATTTTGATGGATTAAAATATTCTCTTTCTTGGCACATCTTGTGCTATTTGGGGTAGTGAGTTTTAGGCCCTTCAGTGGTACCAAAAGCTGAACAGTTCTTTCAGATTTTGAACAGCAGTTTCCTATAAAGCTCAAGCAGCGCTGGCCATGATCATTTGTTTGTGCCAGAAAGCTTTTCTTTCTTGCTTTATTCTCCAGCTAGCAGGGGTTTTAATTTTCACTTTCTCTTTGACTAGTGTTTGTTTTTCTGTGTGTCATTCTGGATGTGACCTTTGGGCTATGCAGCAAGAGGCATCAGAGAACACCTGAAGTGGGTTTCTTGGGATTAACACCCAAGTAGGGTTGTAATCATGTTTAATCATCCCAGGCTCTGCTGATGGGTTACATTTGCCAACAACCAGAAGCAAGTGAGCAAGATAAACGAGCAGTGTACAAAAGATGTCTAACATCAGCATTTTGCACGCTAGCAAACGCACAGATTTTCTGCAAGGATGCTGCCCTAATGTGCAACATGCTCACTCAGTGTTCGAAGCACAGTCCATTTTGCAGTCACACACATGCTCAATTAGTTATAGAGGTCTATGGGTAAGTGCACAGATCTTCACAAGCTGTTTCACGTCTTGATGCTAATCTTTTGTTTGCCATGACTTAATGTTAACCTTTGGTTTGTGATTAAGCCACCCTCTTAAACACCCTACAAGACAGATTCCACACAAGTCTTGGTCTAATTCTTTATTCGTATTATACTTCTTAAGGATTTATGTACCAGAAAAAAAAAAAAAAAAAAAAAGGCTTGCACTGATGTCCCCATAGAAGTTTTAAGGATTGCTGTGTATGAATGTGGATTTTTTTTTTTTTTTTTTTTTAAGGAAGAAAGGAATTGCAATGAAACATGTTAGTATTTGTAACAATTGTGATCATGCAGACCTTTGGTTTTAACTAAAACTAAGCTTCTGCTCAGGCCTAGTCAAATGCTTGAGACAAAACGCCCAGTGGTCTCGGTACCTTTCAGGTTTCCACTAGATCGTAGTGATTCTCCTTAGATTTGATGATCATCTCCTCTGATGCTTTGGAATACCATTTCTCTGCTTCAGCATATAGTTTGGGAAGAAATGTTACTGTCCCTTTTGAAAATGGCCAAGATAACCCTGTTGTCTCTGTCTCTTTTCACTCGCTGAGACCAAAGTTATCATTACTGTTCAGTAATTCAGTTGTTACTGCTTTCATTTATTCCCTAAATAATGTGATGAATATGATTTTTCATAGTTTTGAAAAAGACTGATCTAAAAGCTACTTGTCCCTTGTAATTCCTTTTATCCTTAATCTTTCCTTTTACTCATGGGGATAAGTGAGTGCTTTTCATGTTGCTCTTTTGTTCATGAGGGGAGCAATGAAAGGAATTGTTAGTAAATGATAACGTCTCTCTCCAGAACAGCTGGTAAGCAGGGATAAATTGGTTATAAAGTATCAAAATTACTTATTTCGTACCTATTTCTACAAAGATAGAGACTACCAAATATTCACAACACTTAGTATAGGTATCTTTTTGGTGCATTTATTCCTAGATAATATTTTAAAATGCTAGATTTCTAATGATAATTTAAAATATACCAGCTGCTTGAGCAGGAGGGTTGGACAAGATGATCTCTACAGGTTCCTTCCAACCTCAACCATTCTGTGAGTCTGTGGTTGTTGGGAGCACTGGGTTTATAACCAGCGTTTCATCACTTCAGACGTACCTGAGTTTCTGAAAATAGATGTTACTTACTCTTGCAAAAAAAAAAAAAAAAAAAAAAAAAAAAAAATGTAGAAAAGAGGATTCATA
>JAWLRI010000288.1:31346-58743 GCA_034781795.1 Crypturellus tataupa
GCCGGCCCCGGCCCCGGTCCTCTGCCCCATCCTGCGCCCCCGTCCCCGTCTCCTTCCCCTCTTCCCTATTGTCTCCCCATCTCCTGCCCCCAACCCCATTCCCGCCCTCATCCCCTCTCTCCATCCCCATCCCACCCTGGGGCCGCCCGGGATCCCCCCGGAGAGGAACCAGGATTGGGAAGCACCAGCCCCACACGGCCCCCCTGGACCAGATGTGGCCCCCTTGGTGCCACCAGGACCCGGTGCCACCGGGTCACCTGTCCCCGCTTGGCCTGGCACCAGCCCCGGTGTCCCCGGGGGCTGCTCTCGCCTCCCTTTCCGGGAACATTTTCTTCCCGAATTGTTCTCCGGGAGACGCTTCCATTATGGAATTACTTTTTTTTTCTCCCTCCTGTTCGCACTTTGCTGCGCGCAGGGTATTAATAGCCGCTCTGCTCTCCTTTCCGATGGCACCGCGGGCTCCTCCGCGAGCGGCGCTCACGGATCAGCGCTCCGTGGGGACAGGAGCTGGAGGGGACCCGGACCCGGCCGCAAGCTCCGGAGCTGCTGGGACCCCATGGAGCAGCGCCCGCTCCGATGGGAACAGGGAGGATGCGCTGGGACCAGCGGAAGAGCTTTCCCAAATGGTGACTTTGGAGGTGGGAGCGGAGACGTCGGAGCGGGGAGCGATCCCGTGTCCCGGGCACCTGCCTCTGCCCTGAGGCTGCTGGTGCCCGAGGATGGTGTGAGGTTGGTGATGGGCTTCCATGAGCAAAACAAGCCAATTTCCCCCCAAAATTCCTGCCAGGAATTGGGCTCGCTCCCCTCAACACATGGCAAGAGGAGGACATGGAGCTCGCGGGGCTGAGGCTACGTCACCAATATCCCAAATCCAGGGGGGCTCCGGAACCGGAGGAGAGGGAGAGGGGCCGGGTGATGCCGGGGGGGGATACGGGGCTGCTCCCGGCCACAGCTGGGTCCCTGGAGCCGGGATTGGGGCCGGCTCCCCAGTGCAGCCCTGGGAAAGGGCTGGGATCATCCAGGCGGGAAAAGCTCTTCCCTGCGGCACCTTCCAGGCCTCGATGCCACCGTGACAAGAGCCCCGGTGGCTCCTGTCCCTTCCTGCTCCAGCTCCTGCCCGTCCAGCCGTGGCCTTTCCCAGCCGGACACCCCCGGACGCCCTCTCTGTTAGGGCTCGGCTTTCACCCCCTCAATCCCCGCGCGCGCTCCGGTTCCTCCGGCTGCTCCCGCATCCGTGCGCCTTCCCGGGGCCGGGATCGCCGCCCGTCGCTGCGGTTCGCGGCGTCCCTCCCCCTGCTTCCCGTTGCAACCCGCGCGCTGAATTATTTAACCGGCGTTTTGGGCATGCTCCGGGGCTCCTGGCACTTCGCAGGCGGAAAGAGCGAATTAAAACGGCTCCTGGATCCCCCCGCTTCGCTTGTTCCAGCAAAACCGACGGTGCTTGAAGCTGGGACACCACGGAAAACGCCCCCGTATCCACCCCGGCTGCAACGGACCCATCAAGACCCCCCGTGCCCGATCCCACACATTCATTTGCAGCCGGCGAACGCTGCATCTCGGCGCTGCAGGAGCCGAACACCAAGGGGTCCCTGGATGAGCCGGGATCCTGAAAACCCCCCTGGGATTTTTTTTTTCCCATTGGCAAACGCGGCTCTAAAAACAGGAATCGGAAACGCACTCAATTTGCACCAGATCCCGGCGCGCTCGGGCTATTTTAAGCGCGGGGGCTGGAGCCGCGCGGATGCGTCGTCACAGAGAGCAGCTCCGCGCGCATCCGCGACCAGGGAAAACCGTGGAAAACCGCGGATCGCTTCCCTCCGGATTAGCCGCTCCCGCTGCTCTTCCCAGGCTGCCCAATACGGCTCCTGAGCTGGAGCGTTGCCCCTGAGGGCAGGGACTGAGGTGGTTTTGGGGCTTTTTCCGCTTTTTCCGCATGGAAACGGCCTTCCCGTCCCTTCCCGGCGCTGCGGGGATGGCAGTGCTCGGCAAAGCACCGCGGTCACCTCGAGCCACCCGGGAAAAAACGGGGCGAAAAAGCAGAATAACCATCAAGAAAGCGAGCGGGTCAAGGAGGAGCTCCCGATCCCGGGAATAGCCCCGCGTGGCCGCGCCGTCCCCGCGCGCTCCGGGTGGGAAGCGCTTCCCGGGATCCCACGCGTCTCGCCCGGCCCACGCGGAGGCAGCGGCGGCAGCTCCAGAACCGAGCGGCAAAAGCAGCGGGAACAAAAATAAAGCAGCTTTTCTGGCAGACGTAAGTCAATCAATCCCAGCAATTAGCACGCGGGCCCTTTCGGAGTGGGATTCACCGGGGAGGCGGCAGCGACAGCGCTCGCGTCTCCGTGCAGGTTAAAATCTTTGAATTGGGTTGATGTATTTACTTGGTTTTGGGTTGAAATACCAGGATTGCCTTAATGGCAATTTTAAAGGTTAAAGTTTTCCCCTGACCGGTGCCTGGGCAGACCTTGGAGCGGGAGGAAGAGCGTCCGACCCGGATGGGAGCGAAGGGAACACCCAGCTGGAACAAACATCTTTTCATCCTGGTGCTGAAAAGGCATTTTTAAAGAAAAGATAAATAAAAATCAAGGATTTATGTCATTAAGGAGTCCGCCAGGCAGTGAAATCAACTATTTATAATATATAAAAGAATAAAATTGGAGTTTGGCTCTGCAAAACCTGCAGGTAACGGGATTACGGACAAGGGCTCCCAGTGCCAAATCCCGGCGCTGCAGGACATTCCCGCTCCTGGAAACCGGGAGGGGGCAGGAAGCCTCCGGGAAGGGGTTCTCCGAAGGAAAATTCCCCCCAAAAGCCCCATCCCGCCACAAACAGGACAGACACCGGGTTCGTTTCCACTACGGTCTCAGTGTACTTTATTCTCCTGCTGTCTACAGCTGAACAGCCACACAGGACAGAAACAGGTAGCACTGAGGAATGATCAGATTTCTTCCCTCCACGCCCCCCTTCTCCGACTTCAGGAATGGCTTTTTTTTTTTTTTTTAATTTTTATTTTATTTTTTATTATTTTATTTTTCAAAAGGAAATCCCACCCCACCTCAAGAAACAAAAAAAATAAAAAGAAAAAGGCAATACTAGAAACGTGACCCAGGCCCCGCGCTCGGCCGGGGGCGGGAGCCGGGCGCCTCTCTCCCAGATAACAGAGATTATTTTTCCTCTCGTAATGCCTGGGAATTTATTTTTTATTATTATTATTTTATTATTTTGCACACTGGTTCAAAGGTCGGCACTTCGACTGCTTTCTGAACCCAGCACTGAAAGGCACATTATCTGATACCCTGTACAAGAGCTAGTGTGGATGCTGCAGTGCGGATGGGCAACGAAAGGGGACTCCGGCGGAGCCCAGGATCAGATCCAGGAAAAGGAAAAAACGAGGGAATAAAGCGGATTTGCACCCGCTTTACAACAAAACAAAACCCTGGCTAAGGTTTCCTACTCTCCCTCCCACAAACAGCTTTTTAAAAGGCCCGGGCTAAACTGCAGGTTCAAATGCTGGTAGTAGCAAGAGCTGCATTAAAGTGAAACACAAACAAAAACCAGGCTCAAGCCCTGCTCCTTCGCCCTTTTTCTCGGCTTATTGCTGGCAATCGGGGTTAAGCAAGGGACTAAATCCTCAAAAGAAAACCAAAAAATGTCTCATTCAAGAGGAACCAAGAGATTCTGATCCTTCGGGTGATAGAGCTGCATGATTAGGGAAGCAGTAAACAGCCAGTTCAGGTTGGAGTTGCCCATCAGACTGTTACTACTCTATTAAAAAAATGTCAATGGGTTCCCCTTTTACTGGAAAGACCAAGAATACAAAAAAAAAGGAATTAGTGGGGAATGTTTGACACCATTTTATTAATCTTCAACTGCAGTGGAAAAATATAACCTTTTACAAGTGCCGTCTTGTGTAAGCTCAAGTCAGTATATATATATTTTATATAAATTTCTTTTTTTTTCCTTTTTTTTTGTTTTTGAAGTGCAGCAAGAGACCAATACCGCATTAAATTTGATCAAATAAAGAGCACAAAAGGCCAAGCAGTTTCCAAATGGCATTTTTATCAGATTTTGTTTGAACATTGAATTTCTCCTCATTTTGCAATCCAAAATATTACCTGAAGTTTTATTTTGTTTTTCAACTCTTTGGCACAATTTTTGTGGGTGTTCAGGCTGCTACAGTACAAGTCAGGAGAGATCTTTCCCTTTGCGTTCTCACTGCCAATTCAGAGCACTTATATGCTTATATATATATATTTATATATATATATATTTTAAGCCTGAAATCGTTTGACAATTTATTTCTATTCCCTCTAACGCAAGAGTTTGTTTTTTTTCCCCCATTTCTACATTCACAGTTGAACAATATTAAGGAAGGAAAGGCGCTTTGATGAAACAAGATCATGAAAAGCGTCACTCAGAACGGGAGCTCTGAACATTCGTCAGTGTTTCCCTAAAATAAAAAAGCCCTAAAGAGCGACTTTCCTTTTTTTCTTTTTTTTTCCTCTTTTTTTTTTTTATTACATCTCTTATGCTGCATCAGTAGACTGAACTTCGGTTAGTTTATGAAATGCAACAGCTAACCCTTATTTTTTTTTTTTCTCTTTTTTTTTGTTTTCGGGAAAAGATAAACTGCAATGACTTGAAGTTGAGAATGTGGATACCGCCTCATTCACACACACTCACTCCTAGACTGAAAATCCTTCACCCTCTCCTGTTATCCCATGCACGGGCAGCGTCGCGCGGCAAAGGCTACGGAGGCGGCCGGGAGAGCCGGAGCCTCCATCATCATCCCAGACCTCAGGCCACGAGCACCACGGCTGAACCCAGTTTCCTCTCTCCCAAAGCTCCATCCCGCGCGGGCCGAGACGGAAAAGCTAGTCCTAGTCTGTCGGAAGCGGATCGCTTTAACGGGAACGGGGCGTTTCCCTCTTCCCGAAGCCGGCCCGGGCTAGGTTTCCTACGCAAGTCGGTGCTCAGCTTCCCTAACAGCTGCTGCTGCGGCGGCGGGATTTTCAATGTGGTGTGTTTCAAGCCTCACTCACTCATCCTCTCATTCCCAAACATTCAGCATCCGTGCACACTCCTCACTTCCGGATTTTTTTTTTTTTTCAAAAGATTGGAGATTTCCAGTGGGGGTCTCAGGTGTCATCCCAATGGTAGCAGATCTGCAAGCAAAAACGGTCAATCAAACAAAAAAAACCCCAAAAACGCAACCTCACAAAACTGAAGGAGAAATAATAGGGATAGGGGGATTTTCCACCTAACTTGACAAAGCTGGAATAGGCTTAATCTCCCCAAAGGCAGACATGCTGCCATGCCTGAAAGAAGCAGATTATTTTCCATAACCTGCTCCTTTCAAAAGGCACTGACATTCCCGGGAAAGGACCTGGATAATATTGCACTTGGAGCAGCTCAGCGTCATCCCAGACTGGCAAGGATGGACACTTCACAAAGCAGAAGCTCCCAAAGCTTTATCTCATCTCGGGAAAGTCAAGGAGTTCACTGTGTTTCTCAACGTTTGTGTTTGTTGTGATATACAGGATTGCAAGCGGGGCTTGTTTAAAGAAAAATAAATCAAAAAAGTAAACCTTCTATGTAAGAAAGCTTTGGAGAAGTGTCTCCTTCAATTTAACATGAAATGGGAGCAGGTGGAAGCCCTTACCAAGCTTGATTCTTCAGTTTTCTCAGTTCTTTAGTAGCCCAGGTCGCGAGGGTTTTTGTTTTGTTCGTCTTGGATCTTCTTCCTTCAGTTAGCAGTTCATGTATCATGGGTCTAGCTTCTACTAATTTCAGTACATCTTTTCCAAACGCTGTACACAAATCCCTGGGGAAGAAAGAGAGAGGCTTTTGAGGCTCCGAGTGCCACAAACAGATGTGCCAGCACCGGTTTGATCAGCTCGTGCTAACAAAAAGAAGTCTGACTCACAACTAACGTTCCTTTCAAAATGCTGCATACGGTCACTAATTTCAGCAGCGGGAGAGCTGAATAGTTTTCCTCAAATTGTGACTGACTGGAGACATGCAATCTCCCATTCAAAGATTGTTTTTGCCTAAATTCAACAAAAGATTCACAAATAAAACCACATCTGAGTTGCTCCATACCTAAGGAATTGAGGTTTTAGGTGCTGCTGCTTTTCCAGTCAGGTCATCTTGGAAAAATCCAATATCTGGATATTCTACAGCATGCACACAGCTTTCACTTGTACCTACAGGTTTGCTGCCAGCTAATGAACCTCACCTTCATTAACCAGAGAACTGCCCTTCACTTTCAGTTTACACTTTGGTTTAAGCATCTAAGTCTGGACTGTAGAAATCCAGAACTGATGTTAAACACTCCAGACAGTCAGACAACTGCAAATGGAATATTAAGACTCTTGCAGAAAGAGGTACAATCTTCTAGCTGATGATTTTAACTTATTAACTAATTTTAACTTATTAGGGTGCTTACCCTATCAGTCCAGCAGCACATGCCACCACTCCATCTGTGTGATCCTCATCTCCAGCAATGTGGTCAATGAAAGACAGAATAAATTCTACTCTGGGCTGCACCAACATCACATCCGCTGAAAGAAACAACTTTATTATAGCAGAGTGAAAAAAAACAGCTCACATTTAATCATCTGCTCTTTTAGAAGGGCTTCCAGCATATTCCCTGAGAGAGAGAATTCAATCCCTTAAGAGTCCTCCAAGTTAGGAAGGAGAAAAATTACCAATAGAAGCAAGAGAAACCAGAGTGAATTGTTCTAAACCCATCCCCTACTCATGGCAGTTAAAGTATTCACTCCCACGCAACGAGGAGTTTCTAAGGATATTCTTATGAATGAGACAACTCCCAGGAAACAGCTTGTTCAGGCATAGTTTTTCCTACCTCTGTTTATCAATTCGAGCATGGGGAGCATCCCAGCGGGTACAATACTCACGGTGCACATTTTCTTGGTCTCCCTTCAGTCCTTGCACGATGCCAGTGTAAGCCTCCAGGCAGCCTTCCCTCAGCTCGTTCAGGTAATCCACCATATCGTAGTCGGACTGGAAAGGCAGGAGACTGTTCTTAGTAACATCCCTAAGGAATCACGCTGTATTTGGTTGCAAAAGCAACATCAGAACATCATACATGCATGATGCGGCTCACCTTATCAACCTGGGCTTGGGAGGCCTGCTGCAGAGTGTTCAATACAACATCTAAATATTTCTTAAACTCTCCTCCAATGGCAAGGGCAATATCGCCAAACACCGAGAGAATCTGAGGCTTCACAGATCTATGAACGTTTTCATTCTGGAAGAGATTTCGGCATCGTTAAGTTCAGCTGCACTTCCTCCCGCTTTTTCAGAGCTAATAAATTAGGACATTCGCTTGAAGTTTCAACCCTCCTTCCCAATAAATTTGGATTCGATTCAAGTGGTGAGCAGTGGAGTTGTCAAACATGAGATCTTCGGAGCATGCCTAGCACTTCTGCTTCTCCCACCTCCCACTTTCTTCTCGGCATGCAAGCCAACTGTTACTAACTGGCTAATGAGAAGGTAAACACTCACCCCCAAGTTCTCCAGGAGCAGCTGCATAACCTCGTCGCAGAAAGGCAGGATGTTGGATTGCAGGGCCCTACATAAGTCGCCAACCAGGCCCACTGCAGCCAGGCAAACCTGCAAATAGATCAGCAAGTAACTCATCCAGCCCAGGGGTTAATCCTGCACATCCTGCAGGGAAGATTTAGCTTATTAGAACACTAAGCAGTGGGGAGAGGCTGTGGCATTGAAACCACTGAGCTGTGACCCCCAGAAAACAGCCGACGAGCTCGTGCTTTGTTAACCATTGCAGGTAGAAGCTACAAAAAGATCTGGATGAGTTTATGCCGCAGGGAAAGGCAGAGTTCCAGATGCCAAAGTGATAGGTATTTGGTTTGCAAAATTGCTACAGAGACCTGGTGCTAACAGAAACCCACAGCCAGTGACAACTCTGTCCTCACCATGGCCAAGTACCATGCAGCTACTGTGAAAACACAGGTGTCACATCAATAAAGGCCTCTGCTAAATATATGGGGATCTAAATTTGTGTGTGCTGACAGTAACGAGAAAAAAAAATGTTTTTGTTACCAAAAGCTGCAGCATTTTAGATGTCACCTGCTGAGCTCAGCATCTGGGAGCAGAGGAGAACTTAGAGATTTGAACGAAGGGCTGCCCCTACCTGGTACTCGGCATAGTTCTTCAGTCCGATGCCAAGGAATGGTTTGAAGGCATCCATGTACTTCAGAAACTCCCCACCTAGGACTGTGCACAGAATGCTCTGGTTAGAGAGAAGGCTGCAGCCTACAGCACTTATTTTCCTCAAGTTTTACAAAACAGAAAACATCACATTGCACCCAAAGCCAGGACCTGCACATTCCAAACACAGCAAATGGACTCGCCACTGGATTTTACACAAAAACGACTAAAACAGAATTCAGAAGAGCTCAATTCTTTGCAGACCTTTGAAGATAAAAATCCCCCCATCCCATGTTCCAAAAGCCTGGTGAGAGCTTCCCTGGCATCCAGCTCTCGGGAACAGCAGCACCACTGCATCGCTTTGCACAGGTTGGAATTTCTTAATTTTTTTCCATGCTGCTTTTCAAGCCTTCCTTCTGGAAACAGCTGCTCAATCTCCTCACTTCAGCACCTTTCAAACAGGGCGCTATTAGGATGCTTATATTTAATCAGAATTTAATAGAGTAGAATACCCCCTTTACATTAGATCACGCATGCAAACTTATCTAGCCAATGTGGAAAGGCCTTTGAATCAAAATTGTGGGTTTTCCTTTTGACTTGCTTGTTAACCTTGCAATGATCCTACTCCCCTCTCATTCGCTTTGCAGGTACCTCGCTCAATCCCACTAAACATTTTCAAGCACAGCCATAATGTGGATGAAGGGGGGCTGCAAAAGCCACAAAACTGTTCTCCAAAACTTCTGCACCTGGAGCAGCCTTTTCTGACAAGGAAAAGAGACAAAAACTAACTCTGCTGCACGCTCAGGTTGTAGTGCATGCAGCTCTCTGCTAGGAATAGGTCTCAGCACCTAGAAAACAGATCCTGAAGGAGCTGGTTAGGCCAACAGCCTCAGAGAGGAAGGAAAATTCTTGCAAATCTCCTTATAAACTGATCTCTCCAGACCCGCTTCTGATTCAAGCACGCTTTTCACTAAGAGAAAGCAGATTTAGGGGCAGGAGGGATGTTAGGCAAGGAGATTGCTCCATCCAGGCTTTCAGCAGCACCTTAACTTCGGCATTTTCGTACGTGGCGTTTGACAGCACAGTGCATTCCTAGAGCTCGACATCACCCCGCAGCCGGCACGCTCTAAACGGGAATCACGAAGCTCAAACTGCCTGGAATGTCACAACCCAAATTTCATTTTGCTTCACAAATTCTCTCTCATTCTAATGCTGATCTCCGCCACCGATTCCTTTTGAGCAAGAACAATGAATATTAATTAACCATTGACAAAACCCTACAAAACGGAAATGGGTCACAGGCAGCATCAAGGATGAATCATTAAGATAATATTAAATCTGTACGTCGACAGCACGAGGAGGCTCCCGTTGTGCTCGGCGCTGTACTAGTTATTTTCTGACAGAATTTGCATTGCAGCAAATAGAGAAACAAGCAGGAAACAAGACATTCGCTCATTCAACAGACACAATCAGCTGGTCTCAGGGCTTCGGTGTGGTGAACTGTGTGGTCACAACTACACCTCAAGCTAAACCAAGGAGTATTTTTTTTTCCTTTTTTTTGTCACATAATCATAGAGGAGCAACCAGCTGTGTTCCCCACACAGCCAGCACATTCTGCACTGAAATACTGACCTTCTACCAGGGTGCTGACTGCCATCAAGGCGTCCTCCTGCACGCCCCCCGAGCCCGCCGTGCTCTGGAACATCCGCAGCAGAGAGGCCATCACCACGTCCGAGATCTGCAGTGCATCCTGGTGCTGCACTTTCCGGAGAACGTTCTGGTGGGGAAAACGGGAAAGAGGCTGCCATCATCTCCGTAAACACCAGGCTCAATTATTCCTTCACGTGTTCTACGTGAGCTCCGAATGCTCGTGACCACCCCAAGCTGCTTAAAGGGAAGATAACCGCTTTGAACTCAGTGCTGCAAAAATATGCTTTGTCAGTGCGAGTGCAAAGTCCTATTCATTTTAGCTACACTCAATTTTCCAGCTCCGGAACAAGCAGAATTTACCTTTCTTGCTGCATAGGCTGTTCTCTGGGCATTCCATTTGTAGCCGGCATTAAATAAAACCAGCCCAAATCTGGCCCTATAACAAAGCCCATTTTGCACTGCAACAATGCGGAGGCAATCGCTTATTGTCAATTATAGATCGCATGAAAGCTTCGCTTCTGCACCATGAAATTAAATTTTGGAAGTTCACACAAATACATCTAGCACCGAGGTGGCTGAAAAGCAATTCTGAGAGCTACAGAGCGGCCTCATGGACAAACTGAACCCCCTGGGGAGCACACGCGTGTCCCTGGGGAGCACACGCGTGTCCCATGTCACACAGGAGCCACATTCAGCAGCAGGGCCAAGGGAGCACCCGAGGCAAACGTCTAAGCTTAATATATACTCCGTTCACCCTATACAATCCTGACAGCCTCTTAGCATGTGGAGCACAGAAGACAGCTTTGATGTCTCCTTATTTAAAATCAATTTGCATTTCCTGTGAAAAGAGAAAGACAGATCCCTTAACCTGAAGGGGAAAATAATTATTTCAAGTCTGATTCTTTAAGCCGAGTCATTTCAAAGCGATTGACTTTGACTGATTAAATAATAGGTCTCGATTTTCTCATCCTTTTAAGCATTACTGTTTTTAAACCCCTCTCCTGTTGTACGTCTAAGGGTATTTTCAGGTGGAAAGAAAAATGATGCAACAAAATACATTTGACTACTAAACACTGAAAAATCCCTCTGCTGATTTTTCAGTTAAGTATTTACAGTAACTACAGCAGACATTTAATACTATTACGGTCCCAATTTTGTGCTGGTGAAGCATGGTATATTTGCAAATTCAAACCGGCAATTTCATTCCATCTGTGCTACTTGCTCTTCACTTCCCACAAGTGCGAAGAGATGACCCGAAAGGGATCCGTGATCACATTGTGCCAGAAAGAGATCCTAGATACTGAAGCCTCTCCATTAAAACCCAGCATAAAAGACAGGATTATTTCTCTCCAACCATTATTTGAAAACTTACCCTAAAAATTGCAGGGAATACAAGTATCAGTTAACACTACTGGCTTTTAAACGCCAAGGACTAATGCCCAGGAGACCTTCTAAGCTCATTTGGAAGACAGAAAGCTAAACTGATCGCCAATAGAAGCAGGTTGCTACCCACAGCTGAAGAAAAGGTTCTGTTTCCTAGGCTAACAGAGATGAAAAAAAGCGATGAACTCCCACAAATAGGTAACAAAACAGAAAGAACAGATCCGAGTAGACAGACATTCAGTAATTCTGCTTCTATTTCAGCTTGCATGGTAGTCTGCTACACCTCCAGAGGAAATAAATCCAACTCCTGCAAGCAACCTGCACAATGTCTTAGTGTTGAATTTATATCTATTATCATTTTTAAACCAGTGCCATGCAATTTTAATAAGCCAAGCATAACAGCAAGGTGGCACCACTTTTTTTCCCCCTGCAATATTAACAGGAAAGCTTCAATATTAAATGCGATTTAAAAGAGACTGCACGGTGAGCTCCTCGAGTAGTTTGGAAAATGTGGCTGTTTCCAGTGGACTTTGTAAAAGCAGGCAAGAAACTAGAATGAGCAAAGGCTTCAAGTCACATGGGCTGTTCATTACCAGATATTTAATTTCAAGGACACTCAGTGCATTTTAATTAGCAGCATTTTAAATAAGAGCAGCAACCACAAGAGGCAGACAAACAAATTAAAGCTATTGCGGCGTTTTTTAGCTTGTGCCAACCAAAGCGATTGTTCAATCTCTAGCCAACGCAACAGATCAAGCTGAAAGTGTCTTGACGAGTCACACTAAGTTACTTAGCTTGGTGAGGTGGAATAGCTGAAGCCTTTCAAACCTTCTCACCTCCCACACATCAGCGTGGACACAAGATCCAAATTCATCATTTGGATTTCAACACCAGAACCACATCCACATTTTGGGTGTAGAGAGTTCCCTAAACTGTCTCTTTTCTGTAACCACAAAATAAATAACAAGAACTTACCTGTAGAGTAGCACAAAGTAGAGACTGAAGATCATTGAACTGAATTCTGTCTGAAGTGCTCTGGATATGAGACTGAAAAAGAAAAAAAAAAATCAAATATAAAAGCACTTGATCGTTACTCATGCAAACTTAGCACATGTTAACAGTGCTATAAGCATCAGAAAAGCAAGTTTAAATACATTTTTATCTTTTAAAATAAAAGTACTGTTCAGAAAATTAATATATTTACCTATGTTTGCATAAATAAAATATATTACGCTATAACATATGCAGTCTTCAACAAAACTCCTTTTTCTATAGATGAAGCCACAGCACAACAGCAACATTGGAACCTGTTACTTCCCTTAAACCTCCATTATGGGGATATAACTCAGATTTACCTACCTCCATCTGTAGCACTTGCTGGAGTCGTTCCATAATGACCAGAGTTGTCTTCTGGACAGCAGGGTAACAGTCCTTGGCACTGTTTTTCACTATTTCCATCAAAGCTTCATACGCAGAACTCCTCAAATTATTCTGGTGTCCATCAGGCCTATCACAGAGGGAATTTATTTTCGGCTCTCAATGCTCAAGTTTGCTTAGAAACAGCCCTTTTTGGTAAATCAACAACAGCTAAATTGTAGTGTTGTGACAAGCTGAACCATTTGTACTCCTCTATTACAGACTTCAAAGGAAACGAAATTGGTGAAGTCACTTTTGAGACCTTTTTCATTCACTAAGAATGATTTCCAGCATCTTCAGAAACAGATAGGAAGGACCGGAGCAGAAGAAGGCTTTAAATTCACACATCCCAGTGTGTTCTAACCCTAACCTGGAAAAAGTGATGTCAAGAGGGGAGCACAAACAACATTCTGCCACATCCCCTAAGATGACAGTGAAAATGTTGAATCTGAAATACAGAAAGCCGAGATCTATACAGAGAGGACTGGTACTTGCCTTGTGCTAGTCACGCAGACAGGAAGATGCTTCAGACTTTGAACTGTTTCGACAGCGACACTATATAAAAAGTCCTGTAGCTGAAGGCTTCAACTAAGCCTGAACTCACCCAAGAGCTGAACCCTGAGCTGTCAAAACTCCTTATGTGACCTCGAAGGCAGAGTATGAATTCAATATTGCCCTTAGTTTTGCATCCGCAGAACGGAAAATGTATTTTCTTTTTCTTGTCAATTTGTATTTCAGTTTAGTTGAGGAAAGGACAGTACCTGATCTAACTAGGTCCTCATGTCTTCTGGGAGTACCTGTTATAAATGTAGTAAGACTGCAGCAAAACTTCTCCATAAGAGTCACAGTAAAAGGAACCATATGATACACAGGTTTCCAATTATGCCTTGCTGCAGTCCTGGTTATTCAACGCCCCTCTAGCAACTTTGAAGAGAATCGTAAATATTGTACAGAGATCCCTGCAGCCTGATACTACCTGGCAAAGCTTCAAAGCAGATGCACGTTTGCAGAAAACCCCAGGCTGCCTAAAAACCAGCACGGACAAAACACCAAGAAGTTATTTTGTGCGAAGAGCTTTTCTCCAGGGGACTCATCATTCTGTATTCCAAACAATGCCCAAAAGCCCAACTCTGACAAAACACCAGTCAGCTTTAAGCTGTGGAAGGGAAGCAGCAGCCTGAAATAATAAAAAAATATCTTTGTAGGGCTTCTTAAACCGACTCGTTTAGTGTTACCTGTCTGTGGTCTCCAGAAGTTTCTGAACTATAATCTCAAATGAGGAGGATAAGCAGTAGGTTGCGGGCTCTTCCTGATCGTCAGCTACATCGGCAGCTTCATAGGCAGCTTCAGCAAGACTAGAGAAGGCCTGAAATATAGAACAACCATTTCTGGTGAGATTACCACCAAAAGTCAAGAGATATTCGGTATCTCAATCACCCCCAAAGCAGATCAGTGAACTGGCATGCAGTTTCCATATGGAAATGGTTGGTTAGTGGATAAAAGACATGCCATTCCTTGCAGCTCATTAGAAACCACATTTCCCCTATATTTGGAGCTTAAATAAGGTATTTTTATTCTTAAGAAAACAACCAAAACAAAACAACAAACCACACAGGTGCAGGATTAACTACTCTCTCCATAAACAGCTATTTACTTAGTGCACTGAAGCTTTGCATAATAGTGGCGAAAAATTTAGACTTCAAATACAGCATTAACATGCAAGGTGGTTAAACCGCCTGCAGACAAATGTCTGCAGACAAATTTCTGCATCGGATTAGCAGGCTCAGCAACTGGTAGTTGTCAAGAATCTAACTGCATAAAAGCAGAATTGCCTCAGCTACACAGGGCCTTAGCAGGTTCTACCTACTATCCGGCATTATCATCACAACTTAAAATCCTCATTAGACAAGGCTGTGGTCTGCTCAAATTCCCAACCACAGAGCAATTCTAATTGCTTTGAAAGACAGGTGGATTAAACAAAAAAGATGAAAGCGTCCCCATTTTCCCTTCAATCTAAAATATATATATATATTATTCATTATCTTCAGGAGACAAAAAGCTTCAGATGCATGAACTTTTGTCAACAGACTGAAGCTTCTGCACTCACTAGAAGTCTTCAGACCTCTGGAATACTAAAAAAAAGTAAATTCTGTAGTTCCTACAGCTTGTTTTGACATGCAAATACTCATCTCTAGCCAAATTCTCATTCAGGAGCTCTTAAAGGGCAGTAAAAGGGATATATCCTTTTCAGACATATCGCTTGGTAGTGAACAAGAAGATACTATGGAACTCAGTGAGTTAACCCAACGGGGCTCCAGGAACCCAAATCAAAGCTCTGTAAGGGAACAAAATATCTCCTGCTCCTCCAAATAGTCCTGAGCCAAGGCAAGAAGGGGGTTTTGCTAATGGAAAACAGGACACAAAGTATCTTGTGCGTCTCAAACCGTAAAAGCAATCCAGCCGCCTCCAAGAAACTTAAATCCCAGCATAAGCAGGTGTGACAGCTCCTTTTTAAAGGACAATTTCCATAGCATTTTCAAACTGAAGATAACTTCTACACCCTGTTAATATTATATTTTTCTCCTTAACAAACGCACAAAACTAGAGCTATCTTACAACTAAGTGTGCTGGAAGAGAAAGTCCTGAGTTGTCTATAAAAACCATTTAAACTCCATTTAAACTCCAGGTCTTTATGAGTTGTGTTGCCCTTTATGGGATGCATCTTCTGCACGTCAAAGAGCACAGGACCTGCCTTACCCAGCACACGTTGGAGGCCACCCTGGGCTCAGCGCTCAGGCCCTCGATGAGACACTGCAGCAGCGGGGTGAGGTAAATGTCATTGATGGCAGCTTCAGGGAGCATCTCGCAGATCCTGCCCACCGTCCACGCGGTCGTGTCTCGGACCACGACGCTAGGGTCCTTCATTAGTTCTATTAGAGTTGGCATAGCCTAGAACGAACCACAACCAGCAGAAATGCAGGGTTATATTTAATATATGAAGTCGCCGCTCTGATTGTTAATGTGTTCTCTGTGAGCTGGCAATTTTAATAAACATAAAAATAATCCATCATACAGTTTAAACCATTGTGTCAATATTTGCAGATCTATCAAGTTACTTAAGGGTGGATAAGACCCAAGAGTTGAAGCACGTGGAGCCAGGTATTCTGCAGCTCTGCACATTTTTGTTAAATGCAGCTCAACCACATGCTCCCAGCCCACAAGTTCTACTCCCATTTCAGCAACAGTCAATGCAATTCATCACAGTAGCTTCCAGGATCCAAGCTCCTGCTTCCTAAATCTGTCTAAACCGTAATGATTAGAAAGGAATCCTTTTGCTTTTCCTCAGACTAACAGCAATGGGTAAAGTAAACCCCATACAAAGAAACTTATGCTCAATATGCCCAGGACATCCCTCAAGTAAATCAGGAAGTTTTTAACAGCCTCCAAGGCGGCACACGGAGCCTTACCTGTATGACTAGTGGTTTGAGCTGGTTGGGCTCTGGTCCTTCCAAAATGCACCCAAAAGCCATTACAGCTGCATCTCTGTACCGCCAATCTGGGTTTTTAATGTGTTCTTTAATAAAGGGCAGCACATGAGGAACAATGTCATCTTCGCAGCAGGTTGCCAGGAGCATGAGGCAAACTCCTGCTGCTTTACACGGGTTCCAGTCATCATCGTCATCATTTTCATCCTAGGAGGAGAAAGACATCCCTGGTCAGTCTGGGAGAACATCCTTTACCAGCTGCAAACAGGTAGTTTTTTACTGGATCTGCAGCAGGTAGCACTGTCTTATTAAACAGTGTTATATTTAGAATAATAATTCAGATTTAGGAAGTATCATCTACCTCTCTGGTAGAGAAGCAACCTGAACTGCACCATCTGCATCCGCCTGTCCTGGTTTAAGGTTGTGAGCATTTTCCTGACATATCCACACTATCCACATGCACCTTCCAAAACACTTCTCCGACGCCTAGATTGAGATTTTAGGTTTCTTTGACCCATGCAATTGCCTTGCAGAGTGACCTGCTGTACCTGGATAGAGCCACTCGTAGAGCTGCTTCCCCCCAACTGTTAGTTCAGCCACTTAAATTCCTTTGAAGCTGTGTACCTGCAATTCCCATATCCAATTTTTCCTTCCATTTTAATCATCACTTTAAAACATCCCCAAATTTCACCCTCCACATTCAATCAGACAGCAATACAAAAACAGGGAAACACGTCACTGGATTCACTAAGAATGCACCAAGAATTTTCCCACTTCACCACAGTAAGACAAGTGAATTCCATCCTGCACGGCTTAACAGCTTTACTTTATAATTAGACCTGCTGTAGCAAGGCATTTCATTAATTTTGATTAGACTGTGAAATAGAGTCCAAAGAAGACCCCGTGAAATGCTCAGGAGGCACTAAATAAACTTGGACCTGAGAATTCAGCATGTAAAGCTTAAAAATTCCAAGAATGGGAACGTACAGAATTATAAAGCCTTTACAAGTATCATGAATACAAACATGTGCTGACAAAATAGAGCATAAAAACAACACTCCAGACAGTCCAAGCGCCTCAGTTCCAAGGACAGAGCCTCACGGTGCTGCCAGACCACAGCCCCAGGGGCTGCGGAACAAGTACACGGCCACCGAGCACTCCAAGGAGCCTAAAGGATCTTGTAGGTTGAACGTATGGAGAAGTTGCCTATGCAGCTTGGGCAATGTGTGTATTTTCTGACGTGCATCTGGAAATTTGCAACTCACCTGTTTTGTTAGCGTCTGCGTGAGAATGGGGACCAGGTACTGCAGCGCTCCCTTAGCGTAGAACTTGCTCGTGTGCTCTGGAGGCCTCCCTTGCTCTGCTGCCTAGACAGAAGAAGTTACAGAGTGATCCTCAGTGGCTACACAGGCTTCAGATCTGAATTATAAACTCCTATAGATACAAGTTCCCTTCTGCATACCTTCTTTCCCCAATCTGAAGGGCACCCCAAGCCAACCCTACTTAAATATTTGAAGCAACAGTGCAATTTGCCACTTCACGTGTCAAGGCTCTCCTCTCACAGCGCAATCAAATACAACTGTAGACTAAAAACATAAGTAAAAGGGACCCCCAGTAGCAAAAGCAAGAGGTCTCCAGTACAAAAGCTAAAGTCATTTGCTTACTTGTCCTTTCCTCTTTGCTATTTTGAGCAATCAACACAAAAATATATTTAGCTACTTTTGAAGATGGAAATGATTCATCTAGAGCTCTTCAAAGTTTAGGCTATTATTGATCTGTTCTATTAATTTATGCAAACAGCACCTGCATGCGGAACAATAACCCCAAATCATCTCCAGTCTGTGCATTGTAAAGGATAATTATTACTTTTATTTTAGCCAATAATTTTATCTTTAGCACATAAATAATGTATTATATAGAACATGGTCAATCTTTCTAAACACCAGGTTAGACCTAAGGTGCTTTTGTCTATAATAAAAGATCCCAGAAATATCCCATATCAGTGTAACATATGAATGCCTCAAAAAAAGCAGGTAATTGAGGGAAATGTCCTGCCTTCACTGTGGTTATTTCACTAACTCAAGGTACCATCTTAATGGAGTAACAACTCTAAAGTCTTCATGATACGAGAAATTTCTCATATTACACTGTGCCTAATCCACGTTTGAAGTGCATTTAGGTTAACCTTATAGGGATTAACATGGCTTGAGTTTTGAATAGTAAAAAGCCAGGGAGCTGTATGGATCCTTTTCAGAATAAAGGCAATTGTATGTCAGTGTATTCTCAAATTGTCAGAGCCTTTTTCTTAAATAATTTAAATTCCCAGACAGGTAGGTTGGCATTAAAATCATCTTGCTCCTTTAAAAAGCCAATTTATCCTAATCTAGTTAGGAAAACAGTTTTTATTCAAGCTTTTCTAAGTAAGTTTACAGTAGGAAACATATGGAGCCTAAAATACAATGCAAGGGGTTAAAGGGAGTTACAAATGAAGACCTCTGTGCAACCTTAACCACAGCAACTTCACATTTACCTTAAGCAGCAGAATAAATTGACTATAATTGAGGCTTGAATAGGGCACTTAGTACCCAGGTAGCAGCTAAGAACTGAGCTGGGTGCCAGGATAAGGTGCTGGTGTCTGCGCTGCACGTCACAACCGCAGCCAAGAGGCCCCGGGGGCTTCGCGTGGCCTCAGCTCTCATTTTCGAGCAGACATCACGAGGTCAGCGTGGTGCATGAGGTGGCATCACGGGCCAGCGCTGGCCCCCTGGGGCTCTCCCACCCCTCAAAGAGCAGGACAACCTATGGGACAACCTACAGAGCCCCTTTTAGCCATGTTATTCCCACATTCCCAAAGGGACGGCCATGGGGATTCCGCACTTTGGAGCCGTCCTTGGCACACTCACCTCAGATGCCTCTATAGCCAAGTCCATCTCCTCATCGCAAACGTTTGACCAGAATTCTATTCCCTGCAGAGCCACCTCATCTATGTCACTCTTCATTGCTTCAATAGTGATCTTTAGGAACACAGAAAAGAAACATTAAAACAAAAACGTGGCTACAAGCATTTTGCTTCCCAGGTTAAGGCATGCAGGCAGAGGTGAAAAATAGGTGAAAATAGGTGAACTATAGGTAAAAAAGTGAGTACTCACAGCAAAAAGAGCAGGACCCATATATGTCTCCATATATTGATAATAAAGGGACATAATCTTCACCAAATTCTGTAAGGCAGCCACTCGTACCTGCAAGAGTAAAAAATGGAGCAAAGACGTGATACTTCCCTGACTGCTCTGAAAAAAAAGCCTAGTTCTAGTCTAACACAGGCTAAAATCCCTGCTTTTTGGTTATTTAGTTTACTCCACACATAAGGTCTTTCACCATAAGGTTCTACTAGTTTTTCTAATTTAGCATGTCTGAGAATTCTCAGATGTAGCCAGTATGTTACAGAATGCTACTTACTTTACGCAGCATTTTTTTAATTGTTGAATTATGATGTTCAAGTTTCTACACAGCCTCCCATAGAAGAGAGCGATGATAATCAGGACACATGTTTTTCACTCACCCTTGTATCCGGACATTGTGTTGCTTCACAGACTACTTGCATAATAAAGTGCCTTTCAGACTGAAGGAGAAATAAAAGAATATTAGAAGTATATTGCAAAAGCATCAAAATCTCTGCAAGTCTTCCTGGGGAGGATATATTTTGAGTCTAGACTACTATAATCACTCACACTGCACCTGAAGAATAAGGAATAGTACAGTTTGCTGTTCTCTGTGATATTGTAAGTAATTTCTTCCCTCATGGGAATGCCAATTTAGCAGGTTTTCAAAAAAAAAAAAAAAAAAAGTTAGCACTAAGATGACCACCTTTCTCTAAAAAAGGGGAAACTACCCCCTATTGTTTCCTGAACTGTTTCAGAAATTCCTTCAAGAAAACTCAAAACTTGCATATCTCAAAAAATTACTTATTTACAGTATTGAAGTCAGTAGAAATACACCTCAAATTTTGAAAGACTAATTAATCCAAATCAATAACAGCTAGACATGACACTAAAAAGACTCATTAAAAGAGCTTCAGAGCTTGCTGAAGTTCAATATTAATTCTATTGCAACTTCCCTGTGCTCTGCTTGCTAAGGACCTAGAAGATGTGCTTAACCCAAAGGAAAAGAAATAAATCAGAGCCCCTATACTGAGGACTCTTACCAGAATTCCTCCCCCAACAAATTTCAGAGGCAAAGTTAAATCTGGATTGCTGCCATAGCACTTGAAAGGAAGTGCTGATCCAAGCTGGTCCTCTCAGCAGCACTATAGAGCAGAGTTTGATCAGGAAACAGAACCTCTAATAGGCAACACTCAGGTCAGCTCATATTTATTCCCCCAAATTCACAATGTTTCCTTTGCATTGCTGAATTTCTGAGGATTTCCACAGTAGCTCTGCATTAATGACCCACCCGAGTTCGAGAAATGAATCCAAGTCTCAGTTGCAACGGAGTTATCCATCAAAACTCAGCGTGGTGCATGATTTCTCATCATAGACCATGGATTCAATCCCTGCATTTTGTGCCAAGCCCCGTTATGGTTTTCCCCTCACCTCTTTGTCGAAATTTGCTTTGGTGAATTCCAAAGAGTTCAGGAGTGCATTAGTAGCTGCTAGCTTCACATTGTTGCTGGGCTCTTCCTTTCTCATTCCCTGGATAATGGCTGTCAGGATCTCATTGGATTTGTCCTGAAGCTGTTCTGGGTCCTAAACGAAGCATTGATAAAGTTATTTGCCAGATGAATGATTGTTTTTCCTTATTTCATGGTATTCTGAAAGCTTGATGCTGGAGTCTCAAGACAGAAATTAAGACATTTAAAGCCAAGCAGCATTGTGTTCACTCTGAGCACCAGGATGTCCAAGGAATTTGTGCACCACGACATCTTCATGGCTTCTGAACCAGGAAAGCAAAGGCTGAACAGAGCACACTTAGTCATAAATGCTAAGTAAGCTCCACTGTGTCAAATAGGTCAACAAGCCTCACCCTACTTGACTTCATTCAATTAGCATGTCAAAAACATTTTTTTTTCCTCCATTTTGCTATATTCTGAGAGAGGTCTACACCAGCAGCTGTGATTAATATTTTCACTCATTAACAGTGAATGCCTTTTGGCACAGGGCAAGACAGCATCACATGGACCAGAAGGAAGGACACCTCACTGTTAAGCTTTCCAGATTTAAGGATTAAAACTTTTAATGTGGACTAACGATTAATTTTTGGATTAAATTTGAGACCGCAAGAATTCCAGGTCACTATATTAACATTATAGCAAAACTTACCCAGCCACAGAGGTCCAACATAACTAACACTAACCAAAATATTAAGAATCTTACCTAAAAATACCCTGAATGCTGATGGGTATCCCAAATATCCCTGATTTTCACTGGTCTTTTATGCATTATTCTGTTTCTCTCACTACTTGTCCTCATGGATACATCTGTTATTGCTCCTCATTTTATCCTATGGGATTTCCCTGACTTTTCCCTTTCTACAAGGGTCCCTTCTGCAGCCACTACATTTTTCAGACCTCCCATCTACAATGGAAGATTCCCAAGCTGATTGCAATATTCCAGCCTTATTCCTGCAACAGGGACAACCCCCAGGGCACCCTACTCTTTTGAGCATCTGCAGGCACAGCAGTAGGAGACACCAAAGAGGAGATTCACCTTCCCAGTTCACTACACCGATGTTCAACATGCAACACAAAACATGCACTTTCTACTGCATTAAGTAACAGCAAAAAAATGCAAAAATGCATTTTTGTTTTTCAGTGGCAAGTCAGACAATACACAGGGTTTGGGGAGTAGTTTGGATTAGCTGCTGGATGCAACACATCACGAGATGACAAACTACAGCAATGAAAACATGGAAATTTCTGTAGAAGGTGCCTCAAACAGTAAAATATTCTTGTCCATGTCAGAAAATATTGCCTGTCAAAAATGTTTAGATTAAGGATGAAGAGATCCCTCACACTAAGGTAATTGTCAAGTTTCTCCAATACCCAAAGGAGTTAAGAACTGGCCAGCTATCTTTAACCCTTTCACACACCTGGTGTGATGGTTTCATAAGAGCATCCCTCAGAGCAGAGGGATGCACACAAAGTGCAGCAAGTCTGCACCTTATGAGAGATGACCTGGATTTGTGTCATGAAAGCAGGTCATTTCTTTCAGATATTATTCTGGCATATTTACTAACACATCAGGCTCTTCTGTTGGCACCAAGACGACACGAATTAGACAACTACAGAGAGCGTTAATCTGTTAAATGCAGAGATGTAAAAATAAAGTATGGAAAAGACAATGGAGAGAGGTTATGGCATCAGAGCACACTTTAAATACTCACAATATCCTGGCAGATGTAGCCAATGGCCTCTAACGTCGACTCTTTCATGTGCTCGGTGCTGTGTTGGTTTGTGACATTGGCCACCAGCTGGGGAATGAGCTCAGGCCACTGGTTCATGGGAATCTCAGCGCACGCGATCCCGGCCACGCACTGCGAGGCCGAGCTGGGCCTGTACGTCTCCGTCCCCAGCGTCTGCAAAACCTGCGGCGAGAGATTCCTGCGTCATTATTCGGTATCAGTCACCAGAGCAGGATGGGCGCCTGCCTCACAGCTACATTTTCACTCGATAAAAGTTATTTCCAGGGCACCCCTGCTGCCACGGGGACAGTTGGTTCATGTGGTTTTCTCACCTGGCCACAGGTAAATGGCATTTGAGGTGGCCTTACCCATGGCTGCCCATTTCAGGACGTGAGACACCGTTGTGCGATTACACAGGTTTCCACCGCAGGCTTTAAATCCCACACATAATGCTGTATATCATAATGCACATTGATGACTCATTGAATGATTCTTTCCTGCTTGTATTCAAAAGCTAAGTTACAAAAACTAAACAAACGGTGGTTTACAATTCAAAATAATGCTAGATTGTTTATAACAAGATAATCTCAATGGGAGTGAAGAGGTATTTTTTAATGTATTGCAATTCCAAAGAGAAGAACAAGTTTTGTATACTTCAATAACCTTCAAAGCAGAAGGGGAAGAGGGCAAATATAACTGAAAATTCTGAAATGCATCTTAACTGTCTGGGTATTTCCTTAATTATTCAGCACTGAAATGTTCTTTAGCCCCTCAAATTGGCCACAACTCTCTTCCCAGCTCTGCCCTGGGAAGGGCCGGGCTCTGGGGCTTTTCCCTGGTATCCAGCACAGCAGCTGGCACCAAGCGCTCCCATGGTTTTGGCATCGGGAATGAGGAAACCGAGACCCCACTAACTCATCCTGCATTGGCCACCTCATCAGCACGTGCCTAGGACTTAGCTTTCTCAACAGAACTATGGAAATAGTCACAATCCTCAAAGTTAAGAAAAAGCCAGTGGGAATTAGGTAAAAAACACCCAATATAGCAGCTTGACAAGACAAATAGGGCTTGGCTTTCACTTGACACCAGGACAGCAATAACCTGGCTTGGTTGGCTTTAATACACAGCAGAGTGACAGCTCCCAGTCCCTGCGGAGGCAGAGTCACCCGGCACCTACCGCAGTCTTAGCCAATATAAATAAAAGACTAAAGTTGTATCATAATCCACTGCCCAGTGACACTTCACTAAACACAGATTCAGAGACATCTGCTAAGACAAAAACATTACATAAAAGCTCATAATCAACCTGTATTAATTGCATAAACTCTTGTAAGGCAAAGTACAGGGTTTGTCCTTTTGTGGAGTCAAAAACTCTCAGCCACTATCATCACTGCAAGTGACACTAATTATAGAAGAACTCAAGGGTCCTCAGGAAATCCCATGCTGTACAGACTTTTAAAACTCCATATTTCATATCTGTAAAGCGTATATTTATGACTGCATTCTACTAGCTCTAAGTTTTCCTATGGCCTGTGTTGTTTACGCACACAATACGTCTCATTAGTGACAATTTGTAAAACAGTCGAAGCTGCTCAAGTATAAGAATAAAAAACAAGTATCAATCCAGCCTAAACCCCCTGGTGCGGAAGTCATTCCCATAAACTGCAGAATCACAGGCAACTACTTAAAAATTGCTTTGCAAAAGTACTCACATGTAACAATATAAATACAGTAGCAATATAGTTGCTTGTCTTTTTAACCTAATACTTCTATAAATTAAATATGCTATAAGCAATAGAGCATCAAAACACATACAGATGACATTGTTTTCACGGTAGCCAACTTCTCAGGTAGAAAAGACAGCGTAAGACTTTGTTGCTCATCACTTCCAAAGGGAAAAATAGGCAAAAAAAAGAGGAAAGGATGCAAAGACGGAGAACTTACATAATTCTTGACCTCTCTGCGGGCGTTGGCGTCGATGGCGAGCCAGCGCTGCTGGTACTGGGCCTTGATATCGGGGTCCTTGGACGTCAGGGAGTTCTTGATCTGCAGGCCGGCCGCCACGCGAGCCACTTGGCTGTTCCCGGGATTCGCCAGCACTCTGGACAGTTCCACGAGGAAGGTCGGCTGCGGGCACAGGGGAGAGCTGCTCATCCACCAACATCCCATTCATTTGCCCCGATTAATAAGGGAAAAAAATCCCAGTGTTTATCCACAAAATGAGGTGGCTGCTCATTGAGGTGCCTCCGGTGTGAGGCCAACAGCAAACCCCTGCCACGCACCACGGCTCTGTTTCTATCCCAAGATTATGTTCGTTAAGCTGCTAATTAGAAGTGCTGGAAAGTAACGTAAATAGACCTTGACTTTGTTGGGTTTTTTGCAGATTACTGTTACCTTTGATGCTCCGGTATACTCTAAGTATTCCTTTAAATAAACCACTCTGGTCTTATGCAAAGTTATGTATTTTCTGGATGGATATCAAGCACGGTAAAGAATAACCCTACTAATTTCATTGCATCAAGGTAAACACCCCAAACTATAATTTAATATAGGGATTTTTAAAGTGCGAGATGAGCTGCTCTCCTAATATATTAAAATAGATTTGTAAAAGCATCCAGTGAGAAACAGCTCTGAACTTAAGGATTACTTAGAAATATGGGAGCTTTTGCACTTCATAGACCTCTACTGCCCTCAAGATACAGCTAAGGTTCCAATACAAGTTTCCATTTACTACATGAAGCATCTTGCCTATTTAAAAGGCAAGCAACTTTCTAATAAATAGTGGAAATATCAGCACTGTTTTCAAAACCATTTTGCACCAAACAGCAAGGAATAATGTAGCTTTCCAGAAAATATATAGTTCACTTAATATATAATTGGATATAATCATATTTAAAAGTCTGTATAAGAGAAGTGGAGATGCATGCAAAGATTTGGGGGCACAAAAATAAAAATGTCATTTTTAAAACTAGCTCGACATCTAGAAGTTCAACAGAAACAGAGCATGTCCAGCATCTCGGGCATCACACTTTCAATGATGCAGAACTTGGAAACAAAATAGTTGGCTAGTTGTCCTGTCAGAAATATCCTGAGATTTTAAAGCTCTAGACAAAAAAATTGCAAATAGACCATAATAATAGAAAACACTTCTTATCCATCGAGAATGCCTGCACTCGAGACACTGAGTTTTATAAATCCAGAAAGGAGGAACCATTCAGGAAAGTTCATCAGGCAAAAGGAAAGTTTTGCTGCCACCTTTGAGAAGAAACTCTAACTGGAATTCCAAAGCTGAGGAAATTCCTCTGGATTTCTTTTTCATAAGCTGGGAATAAAAAAAATGTCTTTAAGGAACTTTGTAAGTCTTTCCTCGTAGAAGTTAGAAGCACCACGTGAAGACTGGCAGTGAATGCGGCTACATACGACCTCTCAGCTTGCAGAAACATCAATGAAAAACATTCAGGAAAGGGTGTAAATTAGATACAATAGGGGAGGAGAAAGAGGGAGTGCATTTGGATGCCTCTCCTCTGGGTAACCGGGAGTTTGTTTCGAACCTCTGACCCAATCCAAAGCTCCCAGCTCTTCCCATCGCACTTCCACGCTTCCTTCCCGCTTCCTCCCAGCGGGAGCTCTTGGGGCCCACGTGCCTCTTGCAAGAACACGAGCAATGGGGACCCCCACATCCTTCCTCTCCTCTCGGCTTTGCAGGGCTCTCCCGGCAAGTCCAAGCATCCTTAGCCCTGGAATAACCTCAGAGCCTGGAATACCCATATCCAGACCAGTCACCAATGTCACCCCTCGTGTTCTCAGCGCGGGTTCCACCTCCTCTGCTGACCTCCAGTTTGAGTTTGCTCCAAAAAAAGCAGCTATAGAGTAAAGTTTAAGCAACGGGGTTCAGCCCCAGCTTTCCTAAATGCTTGAAATGCTTCCGAGGAGCAAAAATCCAGCCCTAAGATTATTGGGAACCTGTAATTCAGCACGAAGAGCCACACACAAAGCTGGAACCAAGCAGGACACTTGGGCTATGGGTCACCTGGGATCCCCAGGGATGGTTCAGAGCTCAAACCCGAGTGACAAGGACACAGGCCACCCGGCTGGCGGGGCCTAAAGAGGGGACACGAACACGCAGGAAAGGAAAGAAATGCCCAAAAGGGGGAATAACTTTCGCTTTAACCATAATGACAAGCGAGTGACAACACTGCCCCAAAGGGACACGAGTTGGTGCCCATTAAAATGGGCTGGGATCCCCTCAAGGACAACAAACCTGTCCCCTCCATCAGCCTCAAAGCAGCTGCAATAACACAACATGGACTGAGCAAAAAAGAGTAAAATGTAATTTAAAAAATGCTACAATAGGGAGCTAAACTTCCCCCACCGTTCCTAGTTTAAGTGCATGCATTAAAAAACACTTTTTAGAGGAAAATAAAGCAAAATGGGAATACAGGGGGATGAGAGGATCTCCATGAATATGGATTATGGCGCAAAAGAGCATTTTTTCCACAAAAAAAAAAAAAAAGTTTTCCTCCATTTATTCCTGGAAAAATCATGGAATTCGTCACCCCTGCTGACCCCGGCCACGGGGCCCAGCGGCCGCTTCCCGGCGCGCGGGCAGGAAGGGCTGGGAATGAGACTGGGAGAGACGGGAAGAGGGGCGGGAGGGACCGCGTGGAAAGAAAAAGAGGAGGAAAAAAGAGGCGGAAAAGGGAAATTTTTTAAATGGGGAAAAAAGGGCGGATGAGGAGGGGAAAAAAAATGAGGAAAAAAAGGGGGGATTTGGGGAAAAGGGGGCGGCCGCTCCCCCCCCCCGTCCCCACATGGCCCCGCGGCCGCTCCCGCCGCCGCCGCGCGGGGACACGCAGCGCGGCGCAACCGAACGC
>JAWLRI010000288.1:58843-96678 GCA_034781795.1 Crypturellus tataupa
CGGCCCCCGGGCGCTCCCTCCGCCCGCGCGTTGGACTCGGCCTGGCCGCGGGGTGGAAGCGGCGGAGCCGCCCCCGCTCGCTCGGGAAGCGGCGCCCGGGCTGGACCCGGGATGGAGCCCGCGGAGCCTCGTGCAGGGCTCGGGCTCCCCCCGGGGAGGGACGCGGCCCCCGCGCTCCCTCCCGAGCACCGAGCGCGAAGGGCTCCGCTCCACGTGCGGGGCGGGAGGCGCCGCGTCCGCCGCGCAGGATGCGGCTCGGGATGCCCGGAGAGGAGAGGAGCAGCGCGGCCGGGTGATCCCGGTAATCCCGGGTGATCCCGGCGACCGCAGGGAAGAGCCGGCTGCCCCGGGGGGTGAACCCGGCTCCGCGGGGCTCCCCTTGCCCCTTGGTGACGGTTCACGGGAAGGGGCCGGGTCCGCTGCCTCCTCTGCCGCCTCCCCGGCAGATCAGCGAGGGGGGAAGTTCACAACGGGGGGAAATTCCCGCTGGGAATAGGGAACGCTGTGGAGCAGGCGGGCGCAGGACGGCAGCGAAACGAGGCCGAGAGCGGCTCCGCGCGGGATGCGCCGCGTTCTCCTCATTGCCATAAATGGCAGCCTCGGCATTCCCTGCGGCCGCTCCTATCGTCTCCCGCTTTCCTGAACGGCGGAAACGAGGGAAACGCTCCGAAGCTGCCGAGTTCGGAGCAGCCCTGGGGACGGGCAGGGCCCTTGGGGTCAGTTCAGCGGGTGAAGGGGGTCGGACGAGGCCAAGGTGACCATGTCCTTGCGTCCAGGCACGTCGCAGCAGCGGGAGCGCAAAGGAATCTCGGGATTCCCAGTTTCCTTCAGGATTCCCAGCTTATCCTGCTGCCACCGCCACCAAAATCGCTCCGTCTTCATCCTAGTTTCCCCTAAAAAGGGGAACGTTTCATAAACGGATTCTGGCTGTAAATATCCATTAGCTTGGAGCGCTGCCATAAGGAGCAGCCGTGAGAGGACCCAGGGTCTCAGGGTAACTCCAAATCGCAGGAGTAAAGTCGCTCCCCTGCTCCCCTTCCCACCTTTGAAATTCCAAAGGAGACGCTTAAACCCATTAGGCTGCTCAATAGTTCCGCGCTTCTCAGAAAACCACGCGCAGAGATGGGTTCCAAGGAGCAGGAACTCTGATTTTGTGTGTGCTGTACGCGGAGCTCAACAGTTTCTTGGAGGTTTCTGAGGCTCCAGTGTGAACCAAACAGTTGATTCCAGTGTAAGTCAAACAGATGATTCCGGCTTTAAGGAGTTCACACACCCAGAGCTGTGTCCAACCCCGATCTCAGTGCTGAGGACGCGACGAGCATTTGCATGCATGAAAAATGTTAACAAACCTGGAAATAAGGAATGCTGCCAGTGCAGAGGGCCAGCACAGGGGAAGTTTCTTGCATTTCCTATCGCAAGGAGAAAGCAGAGGTGGGAGAAACCTCCTTGCACTGGGGAGGTCGAGAACACGTTTTAATGCAGCGGTGCCGTCTCCAGCGCAGGGGTCGTTCCCGGCATCCGCGGCATTTTCAATCCATAACTGAATCCCAATCCGCTTTCAAGCAAGAACAAGGCCTTATCATCAGTCCAGTGCTGTATTAACTCTAGTATTTAATAGGAATATGGAATAATAACATTTATTTCCACAATGCACCGAGAGCGTGCGATACCCACCTCCCTTGGCTCTTTTTCCAGAGGGAACCAAGCGTGGACGGGTGCTGAGCACCGGGCATCTCCCTAGCACCAAACTGCAGCGACGTGCGAGATTCCCCGTGCTCCAAAGTCGTCGTAAACGGGTTCTCCTGGCAGCAGGGTGATGAAATCCACTCTTTGGCAGCGAGCGGAGATGTTTAAGTGACCCGGGGCTGGGCAGACGCTCACCTGGTCCCCCCATTGCAGGAACCGCTTCCCTCTTCCTTCAGTCGTGTCTTCCTGGATCCGCGTTCCTCTTTCCTGGTCGGCTCCCTGTAAAAGGAAGATGAATAATGAGAGGATTATTAATGAAAAGAATGATTAATAATGATCCATAAGAGCAGCCCAGTGGAACACATTATAGGGAGCACATTATCCTCTTTACGTTTGTCACTTTGAAGCAGAGCTGGAGCGATGCCGGGTCGCTCAGCCCCACTTTCCTGGAGCGGAATTGCTGGGTCCTTCCTTCCCTGGGTAAAAACGATGCTCGTCTGGACATGGTCATTCCTGGCCAAGGGATCCTGCAGATCCTGGATGTGCTGGGCAACAGGAGGGTCCTTCATCCTCCCTTGCACGGATTTTGCATGGATTTTGCATGGATTTGCATGGACTAGGATGATTCCCAAGCGGAACAGAGCGCAGGGAAAGGATTTCCCAGGAGCGGGACAGCCAATTGCAGGGACAGCGGAAAAAAACACCGGGACTTCCCTGCATCTCGTGCCCCTGCTAAGACCTGAGCAGGTACCTGTTGGAACAGGACCTGGGAGGGGAGGTTAAGCGGTTTTGTCCCATTGTGTTATTATTTTTTGGAAGAATTCATTGCGTATTTATCACTGTAACCCTTTAGCTTTGCAGTAATTTCAAATCCAGAGGATGCGGCTGTTGTGATCAGGTTTGGGAAAAGACCTTGGCATTTGGGGATGCAGATAATACGTCCTTGCAGATGCTGCAACGCAGCTTGAGCTAGGTGAAATTTTGGTGTGAAATCTGGGCCTTTTTGGACAATAAACTGTATTTTGAAGCTCGCATTTCCAGATAATTCCGCATCAGCCTGGCAAACTTGTGTTTTTTCCCCTGACAGACTAGTAGTATTTTATCCCACATACAAGACCCTTGCAAATAGCCAAGCAATGCCAATATTTAGGTATTTCTGGTATTGCAAACCTGGCCTTTTCTAAACTGCTTTGGAGAGTTCATCCCTGTGATTTTATTTTAATAGAAGGATGTTCTGAGCAAACCTGGTTGCTTTATTCAGAGGATCAGCACGGGAAGGCAGGCTGTCATCTGCCCACCCCGGACCCAGGAAAGGGGATTTAGGGACTTGCTTAATAACCCATTAACTCATTTATTCGAATCTGTGTTTAGTGTTGAGGGGATGAGCGCAGGGAAGACACTTCAGCTCCTCCCCTGGCCCGGGATCAAACTGGCTTCATCTGAGCTCGATATCTGAGACAAAAAGGTTTCCCATTAAGCGGACACATCCCCAACTTTCTTTCACGAGGAATTAAAATCTACTTTCCTTGCACGCAGAAGAGCCTGGGACGAGTCAGTCTGCCGAGACTATTCAGTTTGCTCACTGACCACAAACTCGTTATTTTTGCCTCTCTTCTTCAACCGCTTGCATGTCATTTGCATTGTTTAAAGTCCAAACAAGACCACCTCGGCTCGCAGCTCCAGCGCGTCTCATTTCATCCATCAGCAGTCCTGCTGGAATTACAACCTTGCATGTTATTTTGTCCATGTGCAAGAAGCAGAAGAGAAACCAGCTTACGCTTCTGAAACTGCATTGGCTCCGCAGTGCTGACAGCAGGGGAAAAAAACACCCAGAAACTTAACAGATGTGACCCGGGATGAACAATTCCCGCTGCTCCCCAGGGATGCTGCCAACGTGACTGCTTGGGACCACCCTGGCTCCCAGCAGGGTGAAGCTGCCCCTTCCTGGGGTGCTTCTCGCTCCCTTTAGCACAGTCTTTTCTGCACCCTTAATATTTTAGGGGTTTAAGAGCAGTTTTAAGGTGTATTTTTGGCCTTTGCAGCCCCCAGTTAGTTCTCCAGCATTTCTCTCTCCATAGGGAAAGGCTAAGGACAAGGGAGGCCCTGGACCCAGCTCCGCTCCCTGCAGCACTTCCAGCCCCTGGCAGCAGCCTCCAAACACAACACGAGCTCAGGACATCCATTTCACATTGACATTTTTATTAACGCCAACTGTTTTAATTCTTTTTTTTTTTTTTTTTTTAAACAATAGCACAAAAATGTTTCAGGGAAGCAGTCTGACAGTTAGTCTGATGACCTTCTGAAATACAGTTAAGCCACACCAAATACGAATTCCTGTTAAAGAAAAAAAAATATATATATATATGGAACTCCAACCTTTGTATTAGAGGGTGTTGTGCCTGGTTAGTAGCCCACGCTGCTCGGTGAAGGAAATGATGGCACACAACTTGGACTTCATCATCACGCCAGTCATCACTAATTTAAGGCTTCTGAATCAAATTACCATCAACATCACGAAGGGAATGGAAAGCTAGTGCTGCTACAGCCATGAGGAGACCGAACAAGCTGGAGTTTTTAGACAAGTGACGGTGCCGGGAATAGAAGAGCCTGTCCGGAGAGCAGGCGGAGAACCGGCCGCGCAGTCCTCGTCTCCTCATTCGCATGCATTTCGAGGGTGCAATTTAGTAAGAAAAAATAATATATTGCATGAATCGTTCTCTTATTTAATGTGGCTATGAGAGATGTTTCCTTACAATTCCGTTATCTCCAAGAAGGACATCAGCAAATGGAACCAAGGAGAAAAACCGAAGAGCGACAGAACATTTTTCGTTTTGCTGAGAGGTAACACAAAAGGGAGGGAACCTACGATCCTCGGGGTGGGTTGGGGGGTGCAGGAACATCTCCCCAAAACCTCGCGCTTGGAATTATGCACAGACTATCTTATATCAGCTACCTGCCTTTCCCAGTGAACTGTTCACATAATGCTCCCAGCGGCATTAACCCATTCCTGCCCCAGACTCTCCACAAAATTCCTCTGGCCTGGAAACCTCTGGTTGTCTTTTTATTTTGTCTTATTTGGGGGAGGGAGACTGTAAAAAACAGAACATCTGTCAATAAGAGTGTTGGGATTGGGGGGAGGTGTTAAATATTTTAACCACTGACAAGGCTTGAGGAAGTTTCACAGTTTTGTTATGCTCTATTTTATTACTATCATATTTACAGATTTTTTATTTTTATTTCTTTTTTTTGCTGAATTGCTGATAATTTTAATAGAATTTAATTCTGGAGTGTGAGCAGGAACCAGTTAACTACATTCATCGTCCAATCCCCATCGCTTTGAGAAAAAGACTCCAAATTCTTGGCATATGGATCAGCTGTGGGGTGGCTCCTCTCGGGCCATGTCGAGGCCGCAGGACGGCAGCGGCGCCGCGGGGGGCTCACACGGCGGCCGGGGGGCCCTTGCGCTGCTCCAGGTACTCGTGGATGTGGTCGGCGTCGCGCCGCAGCCAGGCCGCGTTGAGCAGGATGTTCTCGCAGCACTGCTGCACCGTGCGCTCCGCCGACGGAGCGGGGTGGCTCTCGAAGAAGGCCTGGGTGGAAGCACAGAACCAGCCGTGAGCGCGGAGACCACGGGCAAGGCTGTATTTCTAGTCACCGCATTCCCTAGGTTCTGCGGGAATGTTCCTAGGAAACAGGCTGCTCATGCTATCTTCTCCCACCGACGTCATGACATTTGCAGGACGTGTGTGATCGGGAGCAGCAACGTGTCCCATTTCTCTGCTCAAGGGAAACTGCAGCATCGTGGCTGCAAACTGGGCCCAACGCAGCCGCCTCCCTGTCCTCGGGGCTGCCAGGGACTTGCAGAGATGTCAGAATTCCGTCCCTCGCTGGGAGGCAGCGCCGAGCAGCAAATCAAACGTGTATTCTGGATACTTGGAAGAAGGCACTAGCTGCAGCCTAAGGCCATTTTGCAGAAGCATTTGTCCAGGTATCCGATTTCCTACCACTCTGTCTTAAATAGGCCCTGCCCAACTGCATAAGGATGTCCACGAGCAGCAGCACTCAGTGCTTTCCCCAGAATCCACAATATTGATCAGCGGCTGCAAGGAGCTGAAGCTAAAGCAGCCAGAGACTGCTGCAACCCTTCACACCTGGCTAAAGGGCAGAATAAGGGACACAGTGCAGAGTCATCCCCATCTTCGTAAAAACAGACTTTTCCCGGTATTCACAGATCCTCTTAGTGTCTGCTACAGACACTCATGGGATTTATACTGCAAGATTTCCCTGTGAAGCAATGCTGCTAAATCTGTTCTAAGGGGAATAAGATCACCAGATCATTAAAAAGAAAGAAAAGTTCTGTAAATCAGCATGTCCTGAAAACAGGAGCTATAACAAGGGATCCTGGAATTAGATTTACACTGTTTAAAGTAAAAAGTTAGCTTCCCCAAGGGAACTACGCTATGTCTATCACAGATAAAGTAAATCATTTGTTAAAATTTCTTACCTTAACCTCTGCAGCCATCTTATCATTTGCAAATCCGTCCACTGTTAGCTGAGGGGAAAAAATGTGATTTTTAACCAAGGGTAGGCATTTTAAATGCAATGGTTGAGTTTTGGACATATAGGTGAGATTTTTCTCAAAGTTGCACATACCTTTATTAGTCTGGATATTAAGAATCCACCTTGGTAGCGATTATAAAGTTCCTCCCAATTATCCCTTACAAATTTCCAGGCAGCTTTCCTCCCCTGCTTGCTGCTTCCAGCTACTCCACCAATGACAGACACTGTGTCCTGGGGACGTACCTCTTCCTGAGGATGGAAACAGATAAACGCTCAAGACTGTTTCAACACATGCAGCATGTTGACTTTATGCACTTCTACACTCAATCTGTCAAAGATAGCTTTTTTTTTTACAAAAACTTGAAAAGATAAATCGTGGAGTTGTATCTTAAGCTACCATTTAACATGTGAAATGCTCCCCCCTGTTCAAGAGCACTATATGCACATAGCACTGTCACCACGTGCTTTATGTACATCAGTCATTCTCATAAAATTAAGTGGCAGCTTTTTCAGTAACTTACTGAAAGTGCAAAGGTGAGAACTTTTTGAATCAGTTCTGGTTGGGAGATGGCTCCGAGAACGCGTTCGATTCGGTTCTTCTCCTCCTGCATGTCTGCTTGCTTGTGGAGCTTCAAAGCCAGAGGGAACAGCATTAACGCACGGTGCTACTCAATGACTTCCTCCTACCTAGAGCTACTAAATCTGCTCTGTCATTAGTGCTGCTAGATTAGTCTTCAGGCAAGATGTAGGAAAATTGGACATGTGAATAGCTGCAGGATTATTCACTAATATTAAGCACCTTATTATATGCACATCAGCGGAATGAACCATTAGTAACAAACTAATCTTTGCCACTGTTTATATAAGGTCAAGTAGGTCCAAGCCTTTGAGCAATGAAACTCTGCAACCACCCACTAGGTGGCAATTGAACACTGCCCGTGGAGCAGGGACACAGCATAACATGGGCCTACTTGTCACATCGTCTGTGTAACACAGGATTAGTGCTGATTTCAGGAAAAAAACACACCTTAGAGGAACTTGCGGGGTAGAATAATTGGGTTTTGACTGCATACACTGATACCGCGTGCACTCACCTTTAGCATAGTGTCTAAAGTAGTACTATCTCCATGCTTCAGAATAGTTACATATACCTAAGATAGAGCATAAAGGAGGAAGGTCCTTCACAAATCACATTTTTTAGAAACACAATAAAAAGCTGCTAAAGGGCTCTAAGACAGGATACATACCCATATGTGTAAGAACTGGTTAAAAATTCAGGCAAATTGATCTGAAAGAGACCCACACTGATCCCTCCTACATTTTAAGACTGTTTTAAGGATTCCACATCAGCTCCTTACCCCCTTCCTTAGTTTTCTGGAATTAGATTAAAGGTAACGCTCTCATACCATGACACTGGTTTCCTCTAGCTCCCCTGTTCTTGGAATAAGAATAGCTCAATACACGCTGTATTAGTGAAGGGAAGGGGATGATCTTGGGGAACTGAAGTTTACAGTAACCTACAGGACTCCTCAGATCAGCTGACAGGATGTGTTTTCCTTCCACATGGTCCTTAAATCGACGTCGGGCTTCTTCTAGTGTTGCCTTGTGCCCGGCTTTTCCTAGTTTGCCCAAGACCAGACCCCTCAGAAGGGCATCCAGATGACCTAATGAATGAGTAGGAGGAGAAAAAAAAATTATTTGGCAACATGATTCAGTGGTTAAACTTATAAAGTGTTCTTCCATGTACAGTGATTAGCGTAGAACTGAACAATAACCCTCCCAGATATTTGAGGCTCTCTAAAGAATATAGACCTTTTCCACTCTGCTTGGTGCCACCTGGAGAAGCTTTCACTTTGTTTTTTTTAATGCCGAGAAGGTCAGAAGAGGATGATGCTGTGGACCAAAACACAAGAGGCCAGGCCTGCAGCCTGAGCCGAGGCAGCAGTAATTGCCACTTGAGTCTACAACAGGACTCTTCAGTACGGTAAGTGAACACACATCCATTTAGTGTAACAAGAGGCAGCCACTCTATCAGATACACAGCTAGAAGAGAATTTTTATGGAACAGAAACCAAGGAGAAAAAAAAATAGCACTAGACCTTGGGGTTGAGAGGGTTGTGTGTGTTTTGCTTTGTTTCCAAGTATAAAAAACACCCCAACCATCTACTTCAGTCTTTCCTCTTCCCTTGTTTCACCCCATCCTGAGTTCTTGATGACCTGCTTGCAAAACAGCCACTACTGGATTTCCCAGCGTAAGTTTCCTACCCTCTCCAGGCTTGGGGTCCCATCCCAGTCTCTCCCCTATCGGTGAGAAGACATCTTTCACGAAGACCTGGATTTCCTCATAGAAGTCTGTGTGGGACAAGAGAGTCGAGAGAATCCCCAGGTTACAGCTGAGGTCGCTCCACACAGTATAATTGGGCTCATTCACAAAAGCTTCCATGACTTTTAGAACCTCTACAGTGCTAATGATTCCAGCTCGAGCCTGGGAGAGGAAAAGACACAGATTAATCTTATTTCCAAAAGGAACCCAGATCACTGCATTATTTAACAGCCTTCCCTGTTCAGTTTGCATATTCTGAGCATTTTTCTTTGCTGTGAGGTTCTGCCAGGGTGGGTGGGCATTAGTGAGAGCACTGGAGCTGCCTGCTCAGGGCACACGATGCCTTATACACGTGAGCACTTTACAAGGAAACAGCTACGTAATTATCAGCACATTTTGCAAACAGGAAACAGACAAAGAGATTAAGTGACTTATCAAAATTGCAGCAATGCTGGCAAGAGATAACAAAACCCCCAGAAATAGCCTTAGCCAGATACTACACCCACCAAAACCTTACTTTAACTAAAAGAAAATATAAAGATTCAGAGATTTAGTTTTTGCTTTTCATGAAAATTCGGAGTATAAAACTGCAGAAGTCATTTTCACTTCCTGCTTTCATGAATTAGTACAAAATGTGCTGCCTTTCCACCTCTGTCTGGAAAATTAACTGCTTCAGGACATAGTGGAAAAAAACACTCTGTGCTTAGTCTAGTTCATAATATCTAAAGCGGTCATCTCCAAGCACATGGCTCAGGTTTTGCTAATCTGGCAACAGAACAGTAATTTATGGAACAGAAACAGTGGTGGAGGTTAGTTTTTACTATTTAAGCTATCTTCAGCTGTGACAAAAAGATAAATTAAAGCTGAAACCAAAATAAAAACCTAACACATAATGTTCTTTGTGTACTATTTACTCATTTTTTTGTCCGATGCGCCTGAAATATTTGGGAAACAGACTAAAGCCACAGTTTTGCACACTTACAACTAAGCCCTGACAAGAGTTGCAAGCTCTGATTTGAGATAGGCAGGGGATAAAAACCACATTTAAAAGCTTTCATGTATTTGCTGACTAGGAAGAATAGGAAAGTGCAATTTGAAATACAAAGGGCAGTAGCTAATTGTTCAGAACTGGTACCTCCCTTCTTTAGGGGTAAAATCCATGGCTTTTCAACAATAAAAATCCACAGCAGCCAGTTTCTGCAGTGGAAGTCTGCTTGAACAAGCCCATGTTAAGTACAGCACCTGGTGCTGATAGTCTTTGAGGCTTATTAAATGAGAGGAGATAAATTGATAAAAGACAATGATACACCACTATGGAGAACAGTAAAACAGGAATTATAGAACGGCTGCTAAGCCAGAGTTTGAGTCTTATCATGCAAGTTAGAACTTGGCATGCTAATTAATAGCTAGATGTATGCAGTCATCTCAGAAGTGTTTTGCCTCCAGAAGCTGCAGCCCGGTTTTTGCAGTTGCTGCAGCTCTCGTTATTAGACAGCAGGACGCGGCATAACAAAAAAGTTGCTTACCAGAGAGAAGAGATCATTCTGCAAGCCAAGCCTGTCCACAGGGGGGAGGGAGAGGTCTTTGATCGCTGGTATTAAACTCTCCAGCATGTCAGGGCTATACTGGGTCCGATAAAACCCTACTGTTCCCAGGTTTAACTGAAATGCACCAAAGAGTGAAGAAAAAAAAAAAAGGGAATAAATAAGGAAATGCCTTTTTATTTTTGGACCGTTAGAACTTTCTCAAAGCACTGCAGAACAGAGAAATCATTGTCATTTTAAATCATTACTATTTTGTACGGGAATCAAAAGAAGGAATTATATATTTATAGGAGGAAAAGATTAAAAAGACATTAAACAAGAAACATTCACTGAGAAGTGCAGAATGCAGGAGAAAGCTGGGACAGTTTTGCAGGAAGAGACCAGAAGCTAGAGTTAAAACAAGGAGTAAGGAGAGAAAAGAAACTTCCCTTTTGGGGGTAAGTCTTAACTGAGCTGAGGGAAGAAAAGCACCTGAGAGAACAAGCTGGGGGAAGCTGCAGGTGCCACAGTCTGGACTCCTGCAACATCCAGCTGGGACACGGACTTTTCCGTTCAAATTTATCTGTTCAAGGGAAAGCCAAATCCAATGTGGCCTCATTCCCACAGCTTGCTCAGTTCAACTTTGGTGGAAAAGGAACCACTGCAGCATTCAGGAATCACTGAAATTTTCTGAATATAATGTACATAAACCTTTCCATATCCTTAAAAAAAGGCAAGCAAGCAACTCTGCCCTGGGTAAGAGCAAGTCCCTGCTCAGGAGCTCAGTGAGCTCCATACTAGTATTTTGGGGATTTGTTGAACAACAGCACCCAGCAAGCAACCCCCTTCAGTGACACTGTAACTGTGGCCAGTCCACGTGCCAGTTGTCATGAGAACTATGGCACTAGCTGAGAAATTCAGGGCAATCACCTCTGTAGCCACAAGTCCTACAGCTGACCTTGGGCTCCCTGGATTCCTGCTTTCTCAAGCAGCAACAACAATCTTCACCTCATTTAGACATGGGGTTTTCCGCAGTTTCTATTACATGCCCCTCTAGTCCCAATAAGGCACCAGACTGATGTGGTATTTCCAGGGAATACCCAGGCCTAATGGGTGGAATTCTGTGCTAGTTAAATGGGAAGATTTGATACAGAGTCAGAAAGGGACAAGTGCTACACATTATTTCACAGAGTCATCTCAGATTATAACTCCAGTTTAAGAGCAACTACTCAGTACAGTAGCTCATACAGCAGTAATCCCAACCAGGTGCTGCCTTTCAGTTTTTAAGTTCCATTTCTGACTGGTGGCTGCGACAGATCCCAGTGATTTTTTTCTACTTGCAGATTTGTACTTGCTGACTAATGGTCAGTAGAAAACCCTCACACTAATGAAAGATAAATAGAACTATTTTAGCTCAGGATGGACTTCAACTAAGCTGTGGTTGCTACGGGATACTGAAAGAGCCACCACAGTTCAAATCAAAAGCTGCCTCTATTTAATTGTACTCTTTTTCTGAGATTGGACTTTTAAATGGTTTGAGTTTACATTGTCTAGACTACTCTTGGAAACAAACCCCGAAGGGAAAGGACCACACTAAGCAGCATTACAGAGAGGAGCAAATATCCAACAGCAGCAGAGAGAGGTTCTTTCAATGCAAGACTGCAAGAAAAACAAACAAAAACGTAAAAGAGGAAAGAGGGAAACAAAATGCTGGGGAACATCACAGTGATACAGGTTTTTTATTAACAGGAACATGTTTTCTTTTATGCCAACTTACCTTCACCCACTGGTCTGGCTTTGTGTCTTTCAAAACCAGGGTCAGCTCTGTCTTGTCCATCAATATTTGCATTTTGGCACAGGTGGGATCATCACTTGTACAAATGCTTATGGGGACCATCCACATGGGGAAGTCCTCCCCTGCAAGGAGAAACCAAAAAAGGGAAGGTCTCAGGAAAAAAATGTATGCAAATAACACTGCAAGATTTTGTCCGATGTTCAAAAAAGTTTTAGCTGAAGTTTAGGCAAGCTTAATTCTACAGATGAAGTAAAAAGAGTTCTACAGCCCCAAACCAAGGCTCTCTAAATAGCTTTTGACATAAAACACTTGAATTTCCCTAAGTGTGAAAGGTGGATGGAAGTCTCAAGATCGACTTGGTATCTGTATGAGGCATTTTTATATTTTATTCCCTCACTACTACAAAGCTAGTAACACAGAGTTATTAGAGCTGAGCCTGAGCACAGACTGCTCAGCGAGGCAGCTGTTTGAGCTCTCAAGGTTGCTGCCACTGCATGAAAAGCAACGAACGCTCCACTCCTGCTCCTGGCTCTCGTCTTACCAGCATAGGGCCCACTGGCACAGAATTTCTTCTGGACTAACTTCAACACTTTGTCCTCCTCTTGCTAAAAAAAATGAAAAAAGAAGAAAAAAGAATACTATGGTAGTATTAACGTATTTCAAAGAATTCGACACAGAACATCACTTTCATGAATACTGAAGCTGAGCAAACAGCACTGTTAGAAGTCAATATTAAAGCACCCTATAAAGTCACACTATTGAAACCTCTGATTCCTTTGAATTTGTTGTGTGGCTTCACAGCCACTTCCAGCCACTGCTTCTCACTCCCCCTGCCATCCTGGAGAACAAGCATCATCAGCTGGAGTGAGAAGCAAAACATCTGGCACGGGGAGTGAAAGCAGACACTGCCCACCCCGTTTCATGGAGAGCAGGAGGGCTGTGTCAGCAAACTGCAAGCGCATGATCTGCAGCTCGGGCACAGACTACATGTCACTGCACTAGACTCCATGAGTAAACTGCACTTCCCTTTCAGGAAGGCAGTCAAATGAGTCTATTTATTTATTTATAAATACTTTATTGATAATAAATTTGACCTAAAACAAAGTTACAAGCATAATCTTCGATCCAAAGTGCTGCAAAAACGTAGTTATGTATGAAGAATTATGCAAATTACCTGTTCTGCTTCCACATAAATAAGGGGAAATCCCATTTGCTTGGTCCACGTGTTCATCACAGCGGCGATAGGTTTCCCACTGGCTTTTTCCAGGCTTTCCCAAAGATCCTCTGCAGAAGAAAAGTCAGGTTGAAAACCCACATGTACTGCTGCTTCAGGTGCTGCTAAGAACATTCTGCAGGTACTGGGAGGTGAGGGGTGTATATTCCTCCAGTTTGCCCTGCAAATTTAGGGCTCTTTTAAAAGTATAAATATATATAGAAATATATGTAATTGCAGCAGATGATTCACACACACACACAAAAAAAGGGGAAATAGTTAAACTATACGTGGGGTAAAAGAGCATCATTATAACTTATAAAACAAAGCAATAGAACATACACAATGCGATAAAGTATATGATAAAGAAGCATTAAATATTCAAAATGGTGAAAAGAAGCATCTTTCCACAGGTTTTTCATGTATTATACTGAAAGACTCAATTGACCACATGCTGATAGAAACAAGCCTACTATTTCCTTTCTTGAGTGATCCTTGGCTGAAAAAAATAGCCATTAAAGAACCTATCACTTTAGAAACTAATATTATTTTTCTCCAGAAGTTATTTTTCTTAAAGTTACAATAATCAGTTACCTGTAGCTGCATTCTTCTGCTGGAACTTGGTTAAGTATAAATTCATTCCTTTCCGGAAGTCCTGAGAACATACAGGTAAATATGTTAAGGGCACCAAACGGAGGCTCTTGCTGCACTCCCTTTGCTCTGCACTTGTATTCCAGAACCAGCCAAAGAATCCTAGGATGAGTAACTCCCTTCTGAACCGTGCCACTAGACAGAACAGCTCACAACACATTTTGGCCAGATTTTAATATTTAAATAGTTAAATTGGTGTATTTTCTCATTTATTAATTCCCACTTATCTTATTTCTCTCCTGTAGGTTTAAATACAGCCCAAAACAAAGTGGAAAAAAGTTTTCAAAACATATCTGCAGTATTTAAATTCAAAACCAGATGTTTGTGACCCTTAGATGATCTGACAATCTACATTAAACTTTTAAACAACAATCTGTTTACCTCATCACCAATGTAGTCATGTAGCATTCGGATTACAGATGCTCCCTTGCTGTAAGAAATAGCATCAAATATTTCATCTACTTCAGCTGGATGGCCAACACTAACCTGTGGTAAACAGGATATTTCTAGTGAGAACGATTTTAACCACTATAAGATTTTGATCTTGCTTGTTTTGTTGTTTAAGGGGAAGGTCCATCCATCGCCACCACTAGCTTGTCTTGGTGGAAGGAATTTCTCGGCATCCAATGACATATAAATCAATCCTCATGTTGCCATATGTTAAACATATTTAACTTTGCTTTTGGTATTTAAGCAGTAAATTTCAGTAGCTACTTTACTGTACATGAAGAACAGAAAACTACCCACTTTGATCAGAAACCAAAACAAAATACAATAGTAACTTTGCCATTTTAAGTCAGTAGAACAGCAAAATTCAACAGTAAAATGGAAGCCACCATCAAATCCTCAAATCTCATTTCTTAATCCTGATTTTAGTAGATTACATTCAAAATCTAAGTGCAACCTTCTATTTTCCTCTGCATTATGGATGACTGCAAAGTTCCCCTTTTTCCTCCCAACAGGAAAAAAGTTTACACTCAGCTGAAAAGAAAAAAGGAAGAAAAGCAATAGCTGAAAGATAAGACTTACTTCAATGGGATGACTGTTATCTAAGGCATCGAGCTCTTGAGCTCGTGTGTAATCAGCAGAAACAAACTGAGTCCAGATATCGTACTCTGGAAAACAGTGATCTACACACAGGTACTCAATCCAGGAAGCAAATCCTTCATTCAGCCAGAGATGAGTCCACCATTCCTAGAAAGATTTAAGCATAGAATGGAGAGTTAAAAAAAAAAAATGCATTTCCTCAATAAGAAGCCTGTAGATCACGAATGAGACAGACATCACTTGTGTAAGCACAGATTCCTCTCTGTAAAGAAGGTTTGGATCACTCGTGGCCTCTAAGGTGCTTGCTGGCAGTTTATAACATGGTCTAGACTTCCAATTCTGCCCCTCCTCACTCCCAGCTGCTCAACTGCATTAAGGCTAAAAATGGATTATTTTAGTATTACTGTCCTATGGCTCTCACGTGGATGAAGGAGTTCCCTGTCTTAGCACAAAGACGACGACACAGCTGACTAGATTTGAAGATGCAGAGTACTATGGAGAGTCTGCAAACTCCTGCTCAGTGCTTTAGTGCTGTTTACATTGGGATTCTCTTCCCTCTACACACATTCCAAAAGCCAGAGCAGCACCGATCGTCCAGCTCGTGAGGCCCTGTTCTTTTTACCGAACATGGTGGTTTCTAAGAACAGAAAAAAACCTTCCTAGCCTGGGAAACGGTTGGGTTCAGGTACATGTTTGTAGAGCTCAGAGAGAAGGAACGTCAGATCTAATTAACAGAGTAGGCTGAAACTATTTGGTAATAGCAGAAGCTATGAAAGATGTGCACTAGATGGGACGTCCTTTCTGCTTTTTATAATGCTTCTATTCTGACAAAAATGCCTTTAACATCAAAGCATTCTGACACCTGGCTCCTCATATATCCAAAATAATTCATGAGAGTTACTACAGTGCAACTTTTCAACTACTGCAGCAGAATAAATTGCAAAGCTGAGTTGATACTGATATGGCCGCTTAGTATGAAAGCCTGACGAGTGATTTATCCCTGCACAAAAGGAAAACGCTAGTTTATCGCTTCTCAGCAATCTGACTGCCCAAAATCATTTCACGTTTCCGCAGAACACCTGCTGCTCAGCTGGAATCGGGGTTGTACTCAGACAAGTGAGCATTATTTCACAGGAATACTTTTAAACAATACACTAGTAAAGAAGAAAGTGCTAATAAAGAACTATGACTTATTTAATTATTTTGAAGAAACATGTTCATTATCAAAGGGATACTTGAGAAAGCAACACAGTTTACGAAGTAAATGTCAAAGAAAAATAGAAGAGATACTTGAAACTACTAGATACCATGGTCACGAGGTTTCCAAACCACTGATGAGCAAGTTCATGTCCTACAACCAGAGCTACCCACTGGCGAGATGAAGAACAGGAATTTTTGGGGTCAATGAGCAACGCAGTCTCCCTGTATTTAAGAAACAAAGAATTGAACTGAATGTTACATGCCTAGGGGAAAAAACACAAAACAAAAATATTAAAAACAGGTTATATTACCTAAGCAAGCTAAAAAGTAATCAGTACAACAGAAAAAAATAAACAAACACCTAAGAAACTAAGAAACCCCAAAGCTATTTCATTTTGCACATTAAATTGGTTTGGTAAGTTCCACAGTTGCTGGAATGGCTTTGGAGCACCAATTCCTTATGGCATGCAAGAAGACAAGTGCAAAAACCCAGGCAGGAATAAGAAAATGCAACCTGTGTTTAGAGAATAGCTCACCTAGATAGTCTAGCGAGAAGGGCTGGGCAGAGGACACAACCTCACCTGAACTGCACCTCCCTTTGCACCACAGGATAAAGGCAGAGCAAGCCTCTCCCTCCCTCATCCGGAAGGGATTCCCACTTTTCCCAGCGCACAGACAGCCCTCTCGCACCTTCCCTGCAGCTGTACAAGGAGCACAGCCACATGGGCTCTGTGTTAGCACCCACCCTTGGGCTGTGAGCGCCTGGCATGGCCAGGACTGGGTCAGCCAGGAAAGATTCCTGGACTCCTGCAGCTCCAAAGGGGTGGAGAGGAAAGTACTTCCCAAAATATAGTTTGGGCCTGCATATTATGCCAGCCTTCTGTCCCCAAAGGGATAAAGCAAGCGTGCCAAAGCGAGTGTAAGGGAAGAATGTAACACTAAAATCAAGAAAGGCTTCCAAAAATTCTACTCATCCAGGACAAATATTTTGTTCCACTGGGAGTAAGGTATCAGATTTCACCAGAGTTGCAATAAGCAAACAAGTACATTTTTAAGCCTGGGCTCCAATTTCCATGACAAAATTTTAAAGCCAAATTTAAAGATCAGCAGAATAAACGCAGATGATTTCAGGATTTAAGTCCAAAGTTTGTAAGTCCAATGTTACACAAAACAGAGAAAGATTGTTCTAGCAACAAGGACAGGTAATATAAGAATATCAAGCAAACATACAAAAGCTTGATCAGGTTAACAAAAAACTGAAAAGAAAGGCAAGTTAATAATTTTAATTACTCAAACCCACATGCTTATACTGTGGTGGCTGAGATTGACCAACTTGCCTACAATATAAAACAAGAAAATCTTTAAGCTGTGTCAGTAGGAACGTAACTTTTATAGGGGAAAAAAAAAGCAGCCAAGAAAGTTCTCTTGTAGAACAGGCAGTGCTGCCAGACACTTAAAAATCTCACACCCTTGGACAGTAGTCATAATAGCTCATTCTTGCCTTCCTAAGGTTTGTACAATAATGCACGCTGCTACAGAAGTCAAAATTAACCAAGCTGAAGCTAGAGCTGAAGGCATTTACTCTGTCTTATTTGGGTTGATACCCAATCATTACAGATTCCTCAAACTAATTCAATTATTTCCAAAAATTAGTGAACAAAGAGGGGGAAAGACAGTATTTTAACAGCATACCTATAAGTAACAAGGCCCCAGTTCTCCATGGCACCTTTATAAAATAAATACAAAGGTTTATTGATATTGATACACACCTCTTCCTAAACGTTTAAAATTCAAATAAAACACAGTTCATCAATAAAGTGAGTTACTTTACCAGCAGCAAAGTCTGCAATAGCTATGAGATCAATTTTAGGAAGAGGGTAAGGAACATTGAAGTAATCCTTATAAAAAGGCAGAGTTTTAGCAGCAACCTGTAAGAGATAAAGAAGAAACCTCGTAAATATTATGTGAACTGTGAGCAATAGGTCAAGCTTGAGAATTTCTTCATTTCTTCAATATAGAAAGGTTTTGTTCCAGAAACTGCACTGACAAGTTCCAGGGTAGCACAGCACAGGACCTCACACATCCCATCCCATCCCATTCCATCCCCTTTCTTTCCCAAGCTGTACCTGCCCTTCAGCGTTTTCCACTGTCTTTGGACAAGAGCACACATCACCAAATCATATGACGAGTGAATTAAAATGCGTGTTTTTGTCATTACCTATTGTAATGTGCCCACATTTTTTTGTTTAATATCGAGCCTTGTCTCCCCAAGGTATTAAAGCAAAGCAAACAAACAACCCCCGCCACCCTCCGAAGTTTTGCACGATCTACATGATGGAACACAGCAGAGAAGCGTTCAGCCCGCCAGATTTCCATAGCAATGACGAAATCCTCTGAGCGCATTTACCTCTAACGCAAACTTTCCTTGCTCTGCTTTGCCCACAGGGGTGTAAACGCGCACCAAGACACCATCAAGCGACCTGGTCTCTACAAAGTCATATTCTCCCACCACGAACGCCACGAGATACGTGGACATCACAGGGGTGCGGGCGAACTTCACTTCCACGAGGTTTTCATCGTCTGGGTACGGCTTCCGCTCGATGACATTCTTTTAACATGGAAGGGAATGAGTTAGTTTCGTGGAAGTGAAACTGCATTACGCAATACAATTGACTAAATATTTATCTTCAGGACTCAAACATTTCAAATGAAGTAATTTCTTGTACGATTTTAAAATATTGACCACACTAAAGTTCCCTAACCGTCCCCAACTGAAAAGACCCATCATGTACGCCAGTGCACTCTCGCAATATTAATATATTTAATTACTGCAAAGGTTGCATTCCCATTTCATTTATTCTGAAACAAAAAGCTCAAACCATTTGATCATTGGACAAGGCTAACCTTTAGTGCTAACTATCCAAGTTAAAGTTATTGGAATAAGGATCTACTGTCAAACTGACTGGCCTTTTCTAGCAACATCTTCTAAAAATATTTGCACCTATATTTAAAATTGGAACCTGAAAATGCTACTTTATATTTTTGTGACAGAAGTACTACTAGTTGCACATTTAACCCCGTTCTGGTCAGAAATTCTCTAGGGTAGAAATTATGCTTATTTTTCTCAAGTGCTATGTCTGCTTATACAGCTAGAACAGCTATATAAACAAGCAGAGGGTTATTTTTCAGTCATTCTTAATCAAGCAGCACGTGGTATGACATATGCTAAGGCTTTTTTTTTTTTTTTAAACAAACAAGGCTGTGGTCTGCACAGCCTGTTTAGGTTTTATGCTAGACTGACATCACAGCAGTTCTCTCCATTTAGAAATGCATAGCAATAGAGAGTAGTACTACACTCCTAATTCTGTCTGTCACTAAAACACATTATCTTTCAAATAATTGCCTGGCTTTATTACAGTTTTAGTAAAGCTACCACTGTTTTATTTAAAACACAGTTTACTTACCATATTTGACAAAGCTACTCTGTCTTTAGGGACCACCAGTGAAATATCAAATGTTGCCTTGATGGCAGGTTCATCCCAGCAAGGGAAAGCTCTGCGAGCATCAGTAGCCTTAAGGAAAAAACAGCATTAACCAAATCAATCTTTCACAAGAGGCTGTTGCAATAAAACAGACAAATTCACTATATTCTACAGGCAAGCATTTAGGTGAGCTACAGCTAGTCACTGGTAAAGAGTCTCCTCATTCTTATTCCTTGATCCCTAAATTAGGGCATTTAATTCCTACTGTGATAGCTTATTTCTGCTTAAAAGACACAGCTGAGCAGCACTCTGTGCTCTGATGGAATTCTACAGTCTGAGCAAATTTTAGCAGAGTCATGAGAGGAGCAAAGCTCAGTCATGTGAAAGCAGAGCGGGCACCCAGGCGTTCATAGACAGAACATACAAGACCACCTATTTTTATTTTCTCAACTAGACTGCACGCAAGAAAGCGTTCTATTTGTACTAGATAACTACTCCATGTTTTTATGTAATCAGGCAGATAACCATGAAATTACAGTATGGTATAAAATTCTGTCAGTATGTCCAAAGTTTACATAATACTTGAGATAGCATCCAAACTACAAGCCAGGTGCTATGAGGATACGGAGAGAAAGCCAGAGCACTGTATTAAAATATTAATATACTTCATGAAGGCAATTTATAACAAGAAACTTGACCACAACTACATATAGAGCTGTTTTTAAACACTGCAGCTATTGTACATATATCATGTACCACATATAGGCATAAGCCTTGGCTGGGGATTTGCCAGGTCCTGAATTTACTGACCTTCAAGTCACAGCGCAAAGACTGCCCTTGGTGTCACCCAGCTACTTCCAGAAGCAGCAAAAAATAGCGATTTTTGGAATTTACACAGAAGTTATGGTGACAGCTAGAAAACTAGGTCTTTGCTTCTTTTATGAAGATAAGCAATAGCAAAAATATAGCCCATACCTCAAACTGAGTGACAGCAGCGTAGCGCGTATCTCCAGTCGGGGTGGTATATTTACTTCGGTAAAAACCTTTCATTTTATCATTCAGCTCCCCTACAAAGTCTATCTTTAACGTCCCTGTCCCTGAAACAAAAACAAAATGTGATGTTGTTATTTGCATGTGACAAACAGAACATTTATTTGGTCTGGACCTTGAGGTCAGGCTACTTAGCTGGCCCACTGCCCTTCTGAAATAACATGTCACTTTAACTCACCTCAGCCCATCATTTTCCTGCAAGTTTCCCTCAAATTCTTCAGGGCTCTTATAAAAAATACTGTAGCAGAACTACAGTTGTATGGAAAGCAGGCAAAGCCAGAATCACCCAAAAAAGGTGTTTTGGCACTGGTAAAAAAAAAAAACAAAAAACTGACAGGCTCCTGCAATATTCATTCTCATCTCCTAAACGCACTGCAATAACCTGCAGAGACTTTTCAGGTCAACATTTACATTTTGAGCAAAAATACAGGATGGCTATTAAGTAATAATAGCATCCTAAGAAACCTACTCCAGAAGCCAAGGGGGAGCACTGGTTGCATTCTAGCTTCTAAGTCAATTAGTCTCAGGATTTATTCTGCCCTTGATGTCTCTGTACAAAAGGGGAAACTTGATCTTGATCAGAAAGGCAGCATGCCAATATTCCACAGAATGAAACACTAAGGTTTCCCCACCACAGATCTTTACATTTGTGTTTGCAAAGACGAAATAAAACCCTTTATTCAAACTGTGGAGCCGAGTTCCAATCTACAAATCCCTCAGAGCAAAAAACTGCAGCACTGTTTCAAGTGAATTAGTACATTCACACCTAGGAAAATACTGCAGTAATTCAGATTAGCTCTTCCTCGGTAAGCGGCGAACAGATCATCAGTATCTAATATAAATAGCTTCTGTGCTTAACTGCCAATAGCAGGTAAATAATTAGAATCATCTCACGAGTAAGAAGCAAACAGCACTATAAATGTAACAACCTTTCCAACTCCATGGCCTAGAGCAAAAGTGATTTTATCACTTGTGCTTCCTACAAAAATTATTGATAAGATCAGTATCAAATAAACCTAGAGGAGGTTTCGCAAGTCAAGCGAATGATCTGCACTGCCTGTTATAAATAAATCTAGTGCTATCCATTCATGAGTGACTCAAAAATACAATCAGAATACTTGCTGCAAAACCAGAATTATACCAACTTTATAACACTTACTTGAAATTCATTCTTTGTACCAGCTAAATTCTTTGTACCAGGAAATTCAATCTTTTAAATACTTCCAGAATTAACTTCAATTCAATTCAGCTAGCTAATGGATATTTAAAAGAATCCCATTCTTTCAGTCTTCTGTTGACTTAAAACGGACAGATCCCCCGGGGAGCCTGACATTCACAGTTAGAAACTTAAGAGAAGATAGCAGAGTCTTCTAGCTTTTCAAAGAACAAACACCTTAAACACACATTTGAGCCAAGCTGCCAGCATGGAAACAGGTCTTACCTTTCTGAAGGGTACTGGGAAAGGAAAGAGTAACCTTTTCATCCTCATTTTGGTAGTTGAACCCTGTGGCATGTACCTCTGAAAGAGAATAAGAAAAGCTGTCTTCAAAATATGACCCAGATATGTTTAACTCATGAGCATCTTGGTGCTTTAAAATGAATTTAATCAGCTGAATGCAACAATAATGCTGTAGTTACTGAACACATCAATGAAGGTTTCCAATAATCCAGAAAAATATAACTGTAAGCAATCAAAGTGCCACTGGTGGAGTTCCATGTTATACTACGTAGCTTCAGACAAGTAAATTCACTATATTTATGGAATATGAGCCACAGACCCGAGCACCTCACACTCCTTCCACCTCTCTCACACATATTGTCCATCAGAGGGAAGTCTCCAGCTGTGGAAAATAACAAGAGCTCCACTGTTAAATCATAAACTTGCAGTGAGAGCAGCATCTTGTACAACACCTAGAAAGTCAGTGACAATTGCTACAATCCTGACATATGGTAAAATACTGCAATAAATCCCTCAAAGTTAAATACCTACAAGAGTGCAGCAGAATTCATGTTAATTATGCCAAACGAGGTTGATCATGATTTAACTGGTGTCTGGATCTCAGTCTGAAAACCACCGTAATGACCAAAGCAAGTTTTTTTTCTTTTCTTCTTTTTTTTTTTCCTTCTTCATGGTTATCAACAACAAAAGACAAAATACTGATTTTATAAAAAATTGCCTTCGGAAGGGGCCCTGCCCCAGAGCTTCTATACCGTTCAACAGGGGCATCCACACTCAATTGGAATATTAAGTGCTATGGCATTCGCACAGCATTTGGATCTATTTGTAGATGCAAACATCTGAACTATGAGGCCAAGCCGGATAGATTGGGGGAGGGAGGAAATCAGCACACGGGAATTAAGCCGTCCTGCAGCTAGCAGAGCTCAGAGCTCTTCATGGGGCTTGTTCCGTCCTAATTCAGCAACTGGCCCTCACTGCATCTGAACTGACCTGTTATTTATGCTTCTGCAATCAAAAAAAAAAAAAAAAAAAAAAAAAGGTACACTGGTGTATTATGCTAGATTCCCAAGGACAATAAACCTTCCACAGTTCCATATAGTTCTGAAGGATTCAGGAAAGCACAGACTAGATTAAAATAGTGGTGTTACAACCTAGTCTAAGGTCCCACTTACATCAGTGAATTCAAAGTGGAAACACCTAGAATGAAATGCTAGCAAGGGGTCACACAGTCTTTTCAGGTACTTTCAAAATTCCCCTAGAAATACATATTTAGCAGACAGCTTCAGGTATTTACTGGAATAGCTACTAATTTTTGTACAGTTCCAGGGAAAACAAACAAACAAAAAAAAAAAAGAGACAAACACCCTGGAAGCTGCTGTGGTGCACAGAAGCAGACACCCTAAATGAAAAACACACCCCTGCACCAACTTCTTCCCAATGGAAAATTTGGACTTACAAACCTTGTTTGAAACGGTTCAGTGCTGAAGATTCTCCAGGATCAAGTATCATTACAAGAATTCAAGTATACAATTTCAAAGGCAACCTAAGCATACTCAAATGCTCAGCTCAGTGAAGCCGTTCCTTATGTGAGAAAGTTAACAGCAAATGGCTTTTTGTTTTTATAAAGTGCTACTTATTCTGAAATATTATGATTTCAGCATTAAGTCACACAGAGTAAATACCAACCTCTGCTCACAGAACATAAATGCAGAAACTCCATGAACGCATTTGTCTTAACTACTGGTTTCACAGTACTCTGCTCAGGATTTAATCAGCACTAACCACTGCAATAGGGTTTATAACACAAAAATCTTACAAAAACAGTCCTAGTTCTAAAAATACAATATCGAAGTAAAAGACTAAGGTGCTTCAACATTTTAAAGCCTCTATTTTAAGTGGGACGAGGGTTTAAAAAGAATGCATGCCGAGGACATTAAAATACTAACATATGTTGCACAATGCCTTGCAGTCTCCTTCAAAGTTTACCCAGGAAAAAAAGCAAGGCTTAGGGTTTTTCTCTGAGGAATATTGAGGCAGGAAGAGATCCATTATAAGCCAGAGAGATGTTACTCAGTAGAATGCTAATGTGCAACATATTAGCCTGAAAATGCAGGCCAATACTGGGCTTCCAAGTACCACACAGAAGCGGAGCTGATTGCTGACTGCACCACTCGAGTACGATGAATTTTGACCCTGGCTATCTTTAGAGTCCAACAGAAAACAAACCTGTTGTTCCAAGATAGCACGCTCGTGACCTCTGTCAAACATGGAAGGAAGGGCCAAATACCTGGTGGCAATTCATGTTAGTTGGCCGGGAAGGAACATCAGGCCAGGCTGCATATGTTGAGCAGCCTGTGGTGAGAGGCTGAGCAAAAACCTGAGCAACTTCTGATTTAGATCAATACCAGAATGCAGCCCCCTTCACCCCCCCACCCCAAAGTATTTTAAAAGAACCAGAGCAAACCAAAAGTATTTCTTTTCGCAGCTTCTAATGGAAACAATCTGATAGCGATGAAAAGCAACACCACTCCAGATACACAGTTCGAATCTACTGAAACTGAGAAATATAAAAGAATGCTGGTTACGCAGCTCTGCTGCCAAGCATTGACAAGGAATATTAGATTCCCCCCTCCTCTCCCAAATGTGTCGTCCTCCTAAGTGTGTTCAAATTATAGCCCAACTCCTTCACAACCTTTTCAACCCGCACTGGCAAAGACACAGGGCATTATGAGCACTAGAAGGTGAAACCCTTCAAGCTTTTTTTTCTTCCCACCAAAAAAAAAGTCTAAGAAATTATATTAAGACATGCAGAAAGCAACCTTGTTTCACAAAAACCTCTTAACCCTAATTTTAGCCTTAAGGACTATTCCCACGGAGGTTAGAAGCAACATTTGGAGAAGTTATAGTTGGAATAGGCTGGAAGCAACCACTTCATCAGTAATGCTGCCCCCTTTCCAGATATCCTGGTCAGTCTTCACAAAAGGAGGGCACAAGTTGTGATATTTGGGACTTTCTCACTTGCCATGACACCTATCCTCTAATGAAAATTTTAAAGTAATGGCAAAAGTACATCTGGAGCAAAAAGAAAAACCAAAAAAAAAAACACAAAAAACCCCAGGTAATTCATTGAAAGCTTCACAAGACACATTCTTTGATGAGTTAGTGTCTAGAATCCAGCATCTTTCCAGGCTCAACTCCGGAAATTTTGTGCAGTTCTCAAAGAAGCTGCTTTTGCAGCCATCCCTAAAACAGTGGCATAAAAATGAGATCAAAGATTCAAATTTTCATTTTTTTTTAAACTATTCTGTGCTCATAATTTTAACCCACAACAAAAGGACCATGGAAAATGTCAACAATACTTTCTGTAAGAGTTTAGGAGAACCGCTTATAACAAAGATATAATTGCAGCAAAAGGCTGTCTGAATTCCTAACGGAGTTGAATACAAAAGCTCCTGAAGAGAACAACAAAATTTTGGCAGTCTATGAACTTTGGAGAGTTTGGCACTGCAAGGATGTGAGTTAATCACTGGCACATTAGGACATAATCTGGACCAAGTAGCATGAGAAAATAAAAAGCTGTTAGTGCTCAAAGTCTTTGGAAAAATGCATAAAAATAGGATCTAGCAACCCTCCCAGAGCACTACATATCCAATTTTACAATAGTATCTTAAAGAAATTATAGTCCTCTTGCAGAGTACTTCCAGAAACTGCACAGTAACCAGATGGTACATCAATTAATGATTCTAATTCCTGTATTACATGCCTATAAATCTGGATCCTACCCAAAGGTTGTAAGCAGCATGTCAAATGTACATGTATTTCAAAGTGAAGACAAAAGCCAAGTGCTAAAGATGGAGCTATAAACATTAGAAGCCAAGCTTACTTGGTCCTGCACAAGCCATTTTTTTCGAGTAGCCATCACTTTCTGGCATTGCAAAGTCACAGGCAATTAACATGGTAGTTTAATGGTAGTATGGTAGTTTAATGAGTTAGTATTCTTCAAAGGAGCAGCAGCAACTCTGCATTCCCTTATGGTCATCATGAAATTGTACTCTAGATATTAGCCAATATTCCACTGGTATTTCCACGCCACTGGAAAGCATCGTTTAGATACTCTTGGGTCATGCTGCTTAGCTTTTCAATTAATTTTTTGTTGCTGTTTCTAAACTGAGGTTCTGTTGTAACCACATGGCACCAGAATCCAGGCACGTCCCTACCATCGTGAGAAGGAAAAGACTAAAATAATGTGTTCAGGCAACTTTTAGGAAAACATTTTCAAGTTGAAATGTAAACCAAAAAGTTCACTAAATTATTTATGCTTAACAAACATTACTATGGCTACTTGTAGTTTCCTATACGAAATTGCCAATTACTGCTTTTTGAACATCTCAACATTTCAGAAGCTGCTTCAGACCCCGCAGCATCTGAAAAGCTTTCCAAGTAAAACAAACAAAGACGATGTAATTTGCTGATTATGACTTCATGCTTAATTTCACAGCTCCTTAAAAAGAGAGGTTCACAGGAAGCTCAAGCTATACGGTCTTCAATGAGTATGAAACTCAGTACCTTAAAACTTAAGGACCAACTTGCTTGGATTTGCCTTCTCATACCCAAATTCTTCATCTGCTGGAGCCTTCTCAGTTTTTCATCTAGTTGAGCAAAACCAACCACATAAGCAAAGGTAGTACAGCTCATCCATGCCTAATCACTAATTATGTTATTACTATATTATCTGGCTGTATTATATTGTCTGACTACAAATACCCTGAATTGTAGCTTCTGGAAAACAAAAACAATTCCTCCCTATGATTGGGGGATAATAACTTTAGCAACAGAAAACTCAGAAGCAACCTAAGTGGTATGAGTAGCAGATGCATAGTCTCCAGCTACAATCACTACAATCTTTAATTTTATGACAAAATTGAGAATTTTTCCACTCAATACTTCTGAGTAATCACTCTCTCCTGATTCATTCTTCACCCTCACTCAATTGTGGGTTTTGTATCAAAACTTACTTTTAAGCAAAGCTTAAAAGGTTCTTAGAGCACCGTCTTTCAGCTTTGTATCAAATATTGGGCAATAATCTGATTTGCTTGCAAATCTGCATTAAAATTCCAAAGGCTACATTCTGCTACATCCATCTCTAGAAGAAAGAATAGGAGGGGAGGGAAAACACAGTCTGCAGTTCCAGTTAAGATTTCTGTTCTTGCACAAGCTACAGCTGAATCTTCAACAAATGCACTACACAGTCAAGAAAAATAGCAATTAATATTAAAAGAATAAATCATTCTGCACAAAAGTCAACAGACCAGTTGCATAGACAAAGGAAATACATCTGTTGAACAAGACTATCCCCTTGTCGCACAGCTCCTACACTTGAAAAGTGACCCATTATCTCGGCTCACATTTAGCAATGTGGGCATGAGACAAATTCTTCCCTGCTGAGGTACGGAACTAAAAGAGGTAGCAACTCCTCCCCAGAGCCTTTAAAGGAGAAAGCACCATCACCTAGAACTGGTTTTCAAATATTCTGCATAGGCAATTTGTAAAAAGGCTTACCTAAATAATTAAATCCAACTGATCTGATCTTGCTGTTGGTTCATAGGACTATATTTTACGTTCTGTTTTTCAGATTAGTTACACAATTACCATTTAAAAGCAGTGCACAATAGCAGTATTAGTAAGACTGACTTGATCTGTACTAACAGGTGCCAGCAAATAGTCTGCCAATTTCATGCAATTTTACTTTGAAAGCCATTACACTATTTGGCAGTTTACCAACCTGAAAGATATGTTTTAACCCTGTGAATACAGTGTGTAATTATAGAAAACATGCTTTCCATGCAACAAAAATGTATTTCAAATATTTACGTTACAACCATTGAAGAAATGGGTGCCTAATCCATAACCTATCTGAAAATCATAATGAAAGAATTTAAATTCCCACTTTACTCAGCTCTAAAGGCTAAAAGACAGCTAAAATATAAACTTAAATACTCTACATTAAGCTCTGCTGGTAATACTTTGAAAATGAGGTGAACATATCACTGTTAAAAATATGAGAACAGACCTTAATAGGGAGGGAAATCGGTTCTGAAAATAAGATAGTTCACAAACGTCCTCTCTTTGTTTGAGGGATTTCCCTTGATTGGGGTGGAAAGACCCTTTGTTCTTAGGTACCTTTCCCATTTGTAGTCAACTTCTCTTTGCTAGAAGAAGAAATTAATTTGCAGTTGGGCCTAGGATGGAGCAGTAGGTGGGATATACTCTGTATGCACACTTATTACCACCATTCTCTTATCTTCTCATTACCCAGCATTAAGAAATAGCTCCACGAGCGCTTAGCAACACGGTGCATCTAATCAACTGAAGATCACTAACGGCAGGGTGTGAAATCCAGGCAGGAATGGAGCACCAGTGAACAATCCAGGAATCTCGATTGTATGGAACAGCAAGGCCTGCATTCTTTTGCTATCAAAACTACGTGGCCAAGTTCCAAGCTATTTGGTAATACTCTCTGCCACCGCCTCTTTTGCTACAGCCGGCGCTTCCTGCCATGAGCTCCGCTTTTCCATAGCACATCCACCAAAACGTCGCTTCCTTAAAGCTCAGATTCCCGTTTACCTAGACACCGCTCGGCTGCTTACAACCATAACCTAGGAAGCCACTGGTTTCTTTAATGCTGTTAATACTAGCCCTGTTTTTCCCACAGTCATCAGTACGGTCTAAAAAAATTTTAGAACTTATTAACGTACATCTTAAACTATTCAATTCAAGAGCTAATATTATAAAGCAGTTTGTAAGCTGTTATCAGTTAGCAACAGTGCTTCACATGAGAAGTGAAATAAATTAGCATATAAAAAAGCCCAGCAGAAAAGCATTCCTACCTTCGTCTCCCTCTGGCGCATAGGAAGCTGTAATAATGTCAATGTCAGCACAGTTCATCACAATTTGGTTGGTTGCCTGTTTCACCTGTAAGAGAAACTTCATTAGCATCAAAAATAAATGGGGCCCCCTGCTCTCTTGAGCTCCCTCTTTTGGCAGCATTTCCTTTTAATCTGCAAAATCCTTCACCATGAAGTGCTTGAAACTAAATTTAGTGCTTCAGAGGGGCAAAAAAAAGCATATACCATTGCCTGATCTCATTCTTTGCACAGCATGCATACTTAAACCATGTTCAAGTTTTCTAGGTCTACTTATCAAGACCGTAAATTATTTAGGGGAATGGACCCGGTGTAAAACATGGTATGTAAGCTTCACAATAGGGCTGTTGTACCCCTGGGAATGCAGACCAATAAAGACAGAGAGCAAGCCTGCAGGCTTCCCTTTCAGTGATGACCTACAGTAGGTTATAATGAAAGGGGAACGCTTTGGAACACAATCACATCTTTTGGAGATGATCAGAAACACAACTATAGTGTCAACAGCTTCTAACACTGTACTACAAGAACTTCTTAGGTTCAAACCACCTGCCAAGAAATTCATCTTTACATTTTCCTGAGCGCTTTCCCGCTGCCAGCTCTTGACTACACACACTTTGTTTTATTTAACAAGTGGCCAGCTACCAGCATAGTAATAAACTGCCTCACTGTGCCAGCACTCTATTTGGATGCAAGAGCTTGTGTACAGAGCAATCCACATTAAACATCAATTAATTACAAAGGGAATGAAATATTTGGGAGTGAAACTAGGAATTATTTAGAAACTTAGGATGAAAACCACCAGAATCATCACCCTAGATGAAGCTGGTGGTCCAGCTAGACCAGCATACAATTTCTGACATGAGAAAATTCCTGTTCTTCAAGGAAAAAGCGCAAGGATTGCTGTAACAGTGAGTATAATTTAATGAAGAAGTTTCTTCCTGCTCCAGTCAGTCTGTTCCTTAAAGCATAAGGACTTATGTCCTTTGATTTTTTTTCTATTAATTTTTTAAACATCAAATTAATGCACATCTGTCACTAGTTATCTGCATTTTAACACATCCAGCTGGATCTAACTGAATCCATGAATGGAGAGTTTTCTGCTCCATAGCAAAGCTGGCAGAGAGCTCAGTGTTCACAGCTCAAGCATCTTTGGTACCTGCACAAGTCGAGTGAACGGGGTAGATAGTCAGTGCTCAGTCATTCCACCTAGACTCATTAAAAGAATCGCCCTTTAGTCATTGTTTACAGGACAGAAAACAAACCTGGCCAGTGATAAGAAAGGCTTAAGAAACGTAAATGTTTAACTTAACTTGTAGTAGTTCCTACTCAGAAAAATACTCCATTTAGTCTAATAATCTGTTAACCATAAGGGCTAATACCAAGTAAAAACAGCCTCTAGTGGATGTTAGTAAGGGACAAACCTCATTCAGAAGTTTCCTTCTAACCTCAGACAGCCACGGTTTTTCTTCTGAAGCAAATGCCCGGAGCTTATTCCTAATAACGGAATAGTTTGTATAATGATCATATCTACAGTTACACTTTTCAAAAGGAGTGTGAGAAGGGCTGTGTTGTTTTCACCATGTTGCATCTTTATGGTTATAAAAACAAAACAATGTTACCTAACAAGCCTAACATGGCATTAGGACACCAAAGAGAGGATGCTTCTAAGGCATATGACTAACAAATGTATCAGCTGAAGTGACACAGCTTAGAGCTTAAACTTCCAGTAAAGAATAATAAACCAAATCCTAATTTTTTAATTTAGTGTGTGCATAAAAGAAAAAAAATCTCAGAAACAAACATCAATACCCAATAATTTTCATCCCAGTATTAAGAGCTGGGCTTTTTTTGGTGTTGTGTTTTAGAAAATACAGAAAAGTCAAGATGAGAAAAAAATATATTTTTATAAATATATTTGTAGACTTTTCTTCAAGTCTATAAATCCAACTCCCTCAGGATTAGGAAATTAAGATGTATAAAGTCATCCAAATTTTAGACAATACTGGATGTAACAATAGGCTTGATGTTTAAAAAATCCACCCAAACTTCTCTGAGGACAGAATAATTTCCATTGCGTAACGTGAGAGTTTAGGTTTAAGCAGAGACAATTCTAGAGGATCCTCAGAAAGGCAAATACCTATTTTAGATTTGTCCTATCTCCTCCAAATATCAAGCTAGTTTTCCAAAAGGTGCAACATGCCAAAAAAACATTTAAAGGGAATGATATAACTGGATGCCTGAAATATGTTGCCCTCCAATTCCTGCAAATAAAGGGCAAAATTCAGAATGTATATATGAATGTTCACTGTGAACTGTACAGTGCAGTTCTGAGGCTCTTATAATTCAACTCAATTAAAAAAAAGGTTTTCACACTGGCACACAGACTGTAGGATAAGAGCATCCCCTCTACTCCACTAGAAATAATAAAATTCAAAGCCACCTTTAAAAACAAAAAGAATGATTAAACGACCCAACTACTCATGAACATTTTACCTCACTAGAACCTATATCCTAATGCATACAGGCACCACATTATATTATAAAGAATAATATATTTTACTGCAAGCAATACCTGAAACTGCTTTAATGGTGCTGAAAAAAAATATTTTTCTAGAAGATGCATTTATGCTGACACACTTCTTCTCATGAATGCAGTCATGCTAAAAAGATTTTTAAAAAGTCTCATGGCATAAGGTATAGCCAAAACTATCTGTGAACCATTACCCCTGTTTCACCTTGCTGTCTGATAAAATAAATCTACTCTTCAAAATGAGGGGGCTAATCAAAGCAATTTAGTCAAAAAGTTGGAGAGGGGAAAAGATAATAAATACCAAGCTACAGACTGCCAGAATGAAAGCAAATTTGCCATAAAGCTGACATGCTTAAAAGCAGAATAGGAAGAACTAAGATCAATATCTGGAACCAAGGAATGAATTTCAAAACTTTAATCTTGTTGCATCCAATAGATGTAACTACAGTAACATTAATCAAAAGTTCAAATACTCATCGAGATTAGCTGCACAAAGATCCCACAAGAAGGTCTATCTGGCAATAAAACTATGGACTATTAAGACCTTTTAATTCTGCCAGTAGCCTGTTGTCAAAGAAGGACGAAACACATTTCCCATCCCTCTACACATCCATTTTCATGTTCCACACCTATTTTTGGAGAGAAAAATCTCATCCAATACAAGATCACAGCTTTAAGTTAACTTGGGGTAACATCAATCAGAACAGAAAAAGAACTAGAAAAGCCAATTATTTGGCTATTATTTATGCCACAATGCACAACTTAGTACATAAAGTAATAAAACCATTCCTGCCTTAGTTCCTAAAAAAAGAGAAAAAGTAAATGATGAAAAGTAGCAACTCAGCAGACAATTACAACCTGTCTGAAATGATGCTATGAATCTAAATGACAACAGCCTGGGCAGCTTAGTTCTGAAAGTCTTTTTTTTATAGTTTTCATCTCATCATAATCAATAAAGTCACAGTTGCGTTCACAGAATTGGACACCTACTTTGTCAAAAGTGCCCCAAATGCAACCACAGCACTAATAAAGGTATTTTATAATTCATTTAAAAATGAATTTCAAATGGTGTTAGCGGGATGTCTCCATAGCTGAAATACAGAATGAGGTGCACTGAAAGACACCTTCCATATTCAGGACTAATCCTCCAGAGCCATTCCTAAGACTGAGTAATTAAGATCTTGTCATTCTTAGCTTCAGAATCCTTTTCCAAGTGTTGTATTTAGAAAGCATGCATGTTTTTAACATTTTGCTCTTTAAAAGCAGACAACTAAAGTTCTACAATGCATCTTTTCTCAGAATTTCTAACACCAATGAGAAGAGTTAAATTGTAAAATTACAATTTTACATTGAAATAACATTTTAGCTCTATGAGTTACTTAACTGGAAAACTCTGGCGTGGAGGAAGCGAATGAAGAAAGAATGGAAGATATTCCTGATTTTGAAGCTGGTGCTATAAGGATACATAGAACCAAGAGCTTCTGACTTTGAGGTGCTGGAACAGATTTTGACACACAGCATGGTCTCATATCTAATTTAAAATATTTAAAATTTAATTGCAATGTTAAATAATATGATTCTGTACTAAACAACTTCCTCCCCTGATCCTGAAAACTGACCCACAAATACTACATCCGTTCAGCTGAACTCTTCAAGGTTTACACACAGAGCTTTGCAATCAATCTTTAACTGACATTAGCAAGATCAGAAGACTACACATCTCCAGTGTAGTAGATACTGCATAAGCAACCTATAAAAAGCAACAGATGCAGGTTAAACATTGCTAAATATAACAGAACATCCCTAAGACACATTAAAGGGTCTGTGAAAGAAGATATTTAAAAAGGCCATCTACTTTACGCTATAAATTCTTTTAAGTAACAAATAGCCTGTTTTGTGGCCCTGAAATACCTCTGACTGTAGCTTGTGAAGAAGAAATGAATTATCCCCACATTCTCCAAAGAAAGTTGCTTATATTGCTGCAAACACCAGGAAGTCAGAACACAACCTTGCACCTTTCCAAAGCTCTGCGCTACTACAGCCTAAGCCCAACAGGTGATTGTTTGGAGCCATGACAGCATTAAGAACTTCCATTTAGCAGCTTAAAATAAACGTTGGAAGGCAGATGATTATTTCTGTTGCTAGTTAGCTCATGTTTGCCTTTTCAAAGCGATGCTGAAGGACAGAATGACAGCACATCCCTTCTTTGTTCCCAGCACTCAGTTAAGCCTCCCAGGAGTCAAAAGCAGAATGGGATAAAGTTGAACCATACACTGAGTAATACAACTGCACCGCACTGATAGTCTAGCCCTTAGAATTGAGGTTAGAATAATTAAATCTTCAGTTAATAGATGAATAAAGTAGATGAACTATTTCTACTTAAAAAAACCCACAATTGTACCTTGTTCAAAAACATCCACACCCAATTCCCCCACCCAAATCAACAGTTTAAAATATTAAAAGACAACCTAACGAACAGGCCAAACACAGGACTGTTGAGTAGACAACTGCACTTCAATTCCAGACCTGCAGCTGACATGCAACGTTCGAGACTCCTACAACCACACTTTGCCTCATCTGTAATAAATGAACTGTTTCACAAGGATTCCTTAAGGATTTTTTGTTTTTAAACTCTGATGAGTAGTAATTATGAACTGTCAGTTCATATAATGCTGTAAGTCTACAGACTTCTAAAGTATTCATATAACCACAAATTGTACCATTTAAAAATCTTCAGTAACCAGATAAAACTTAGTATTTAGGTTACCAGATACTTAAAAGACAGTTTCAAAGGGCTATGAAATTAAGCTTTATCAAGAGACAGATTACAGTATTGTTCTTTTATCAAGAAATAACAAATAGCAGACAGAGGGCCAGATTCTAACTTGAACACTAGAAGTGCCATAATATATTACACACATTATTTCTTTTCAAGCCTTTGAAACCAACCCGGTCACTGTTGACACTGAAGCAACAACCTTATCTTTTCATCATAAAAGGCTTTATCCTGCCAAGCTCATTTGAAGACCATGTAAGTGCAACATTTATTATTGTGGCATAAAGATGAAGGGTTAAGTTACTTATATGCGTAAAAGCCTGCAGAACTCTACTGCCCTAAAGCCAAGACTAAAGGTTATTTAACACTTCTTTAAGTCTTAGTGCTTAAGTCAAAAGACTTAAAAACTCTGCAGAGAAGTAAAATCCTGCTTAAGGACTGCGAACAAGAAAAGCAAACTCATTTAATAGCTGCTTATCTGTAAATATTTTTCACAAAATATTACAGTCTTCACTAATTCTAGTTTGGTATTAAAGATGCAATACAGCAAGGAAAACAAACACTTTTGATGTTCTTAATGATAAGTTCTCACAATCTGGTGATTAATCATGACTTATTCCAGTGTCAAAGTTTCAGTATCCAGCCAGCAGCTCAGAAAGCATCACTCCTTTAAGTACTTAATGCATATTCCTGCCTGCCCAGCCATTAGTATATTGGAAAGGTGGCAGAGACACTGATAATTATTGTTGATTTGTTATACACAATACCTGGACCTCCAAGAGGAGGCAGGATATCTAATGATTATTTTCAATTTGTACCCTAAATCTGGAAAATATAAAGTTTGTACCTTAACATCTGATTACCCTTACCTTGATGCCTACAAAAAGTAGGCTAGAAACAAATTAGCTCTTTAATGAACACCCCGCCTTATCACAAGATGCTAGTAAAAACGTCCAGCAAGTCCTCAAGTGAATCAACTAGATTAAAAAAACCACACAAATGATCTTTCACTTTCTAGATTCAATCCCTACTCAATAATAAACAACTAGCATCTATTAGTGCATTATTATTAAACAATCCATTCCTTTGTACAAAATCATTCTGTCCACCTAGCATTTCAGATGAGCCAGTTGTTCTTTTCCTCGTTAAGGCTACCAAATATCTATCTTCTTTCTTTTTTTTTTCCTCCCCTATAGTGTTTTTTCTTACTGTGCTTTGGATCCAGACAGCAAAATCCTCCAGTTTTCCACTTTTCTACCTCTCTCCTGTACTTATTCACATGCATCCGAGGACACGACCTCATCGTTCCTCTGTCTGTGATTCTTTCCCAGACAGTTGTGAGGAAACTGTCAGCTCAGGAAACTGTGGGAAGCTGCTGGAAGTCCGTCAACATTGGAGTGATAAAGTTTGCAACATCACCGGAGAGTTAGCATCATTAATTAAACTAACACTGGCATTCCGATCTGTATCTTCATTACTTGAGTTACGACACACTGAAGAGATCAAACTCCACTTTTTTTTTTTTTTTTTTTTTTGGAGGGGGGGGGGGGGAAGCACAGGAGGGGGTTGTTGATGTTAAGATAACTTAAATTAAACTTAAATTTAAGCCCAAGTTTGCTCTGCAGTAAAAATCAGTCATGACTACCACACTAACTATACTTCTCCTAATTTCTTCCAGCTTTATACCTGGCTATATTTCATGTGTCTAATAAAGATAAAAACCACATTTGGAACACATCTGAACTGCTAAAAGTTATGAATGTTTTTGAGGTATGTTTTTAAATCCCTCTTCATGTGCAAGTACTGTGCTCACTACAATGCAAACAAAGTTTCTGACAACCTTTAAACCTGCAGATCACTCCTCTTAACACATGCCCACAAGTGCAGAGAAGTCCTGCATGCTGTGTTGTCAGTTGGTATCTGCTGCTCCAGGAATTCATTGAGCAATCCCCTGACCTGCAAATAGTATTAAAAAAAATCTCAACGGGGCTAAAATCTGCAAACCAAGCACCATCTCTGCAAGAGGCCTCAAAATCCTGGACTTAAGCTAAATTTCCAATGCTGCTGTTCAGTAATACTTTTTCCTCAGTAGCAATGCTGACTTTAAAAGCCACTACTCCCTTCCCCCAGAGCGTTATTTTTAACCCAGATGATTTCAGTGATCCCATTTACAGCCCCACAGCTGTAATGGGACCAAGAAACAGCAGTCTGGGTGTGAAGACAGGAATAGGTGGCTAGGATTAAGACGGAAGAGACTGGGAATTTCTCAGGCTGGTGTTTTCACCCCAGTCGATGCTCTGTCCAAGTGCCTGAGACCCCAGTGCAGCAGCCTGAGGACTTGAGCTAAAATAAAGCCAGCATGGGAATTTTACAATTTCAGTATTTCTTCCACATGACACCAACTTACTCATCTGTGGTCATGTTCCTCCAGGTCCTCATATAAAGTCACAAGATTCACTCTCATTCAGAGCCTTTTGCCCTCCCCTACTTCCACAGACACCCAAAACTTGCAGGGGAGGCACTTGCAACAGTACCTGCGCTTCAGCATTTTTATTCCCCAAGCCCAACCTCAATTTTGAAGCGAGGTTTATGCACAAAGATTTCAATCTGTACACACCTCAAAGCGCTTAAGACCTCCCTCAAATATTCTGGAGTCTCCCCAGTTTTAGGAAGAGCCCAGCAAGCCCTTACACTCCTGTACCAATTTCAAAACGCTGCACAAGGAAAGACACGGAAGCCAATGCAGGGACTCTTGGCACAGCAGCCCGAGGATGACTACAAGACTTCAGGGCTTCCAGCAAACCTGCGCGCGCCGAGGCCAGAGCCTGGGGAAGCTCCAGCCCCTCGGCAGGAGCAGAGGAGCCGGCCCAGGGTCTGGCACCCGTTGCCCCTAACCCAGCCCGTGGACTCCAGGCTTCCCTGGGCGCCGCGGCCTAGCAGCTTCCCCCACGCCAGCGGGGGCAGCTCGTGTTTAATTGCAGAGGGGGTAGCAGCCCCGCAGGGCTTTTAGCTTTACTTATATATATAAGCAAAATACCAAGCTGACTGAGCAGTGGAAGATAATAAAAAAAGGGAGAAAATGGGTTTTTTTTTCGGAGGAGGGTGAAGGGGGGGATGCAAACGCTGCCCATCGCCCTCACCTAGGCGGGGGCTCCCTTGTGGCGGGAAGGGGGACCCCCTCCCCAAGCGGCTCCTCGCGGGCAGCTCCGCGGCCGGGGCGGCGCCTCCCTCCTTCCCTCCCTCCCTCTCCCCCCCGGCCGGGCCGCGGCCTCCCGCGGGGGCTGCCTGCAAATGGCGGGGGAGGCCGCGGCTCCCGCCGCCTCCTCCTCCCTGCACCTGCCCGGAGCCCGCGGCGAGGGCCGGGATCCCCCCCCCCCGGCCTTCCCCGGGGCCCGGTTCTGAGGGGAGAGCGGCGGTGATGGCGGGGGGGGGGAGGTCCCCACAGGGCCCGGCCGTGAGGGAGGCGAGGAGGAGGGAGAGGGAGCCGTGAGGTAAAGGAGGGGGAAAGAGGCCGCTTTATGAGAGACACCCCCCCCTCCCCAAGCCGCGAGGAGGAAGAGGAGGGTGAGGGATCCATGAGGTCCAGGGGGGGGGGGCGATCCCTCGGGGCCCCGAGG
>JAWLRI010000288.1:114091-129819 GCA_034781795.1 Crypturellus tataupa
GCGGCGGGCCGGGGAGCTGGGCGCCTCCGCCGGGAGCCTCACGGACGTGTGCGGCGCCCGCGGGCGCGAGGCCGACGCCGGCAGGTAGGCGCGGGGCGGGCAGGGGCGGCCTCCGCGCTCCGGCGTCTCCCGGGGGTTCCGTTGGGCACGGGGACACCGGGGGCTTCTCTTGGGCGCGGGGGCACCGGAGCCTCCCGTCGGGCACGGGGTCACCAGAGGCTTCGGTTGAGGGACAGTGGAGGCTCCAACTGGGCACGGAGGCACCGGAGGCTTCGGTCGGACGCGGGGGCACCGGAGCCTCCGGTTGGGCACCGGAGGCTTCGGTTGAGGGACACCGGAGGCTTCGGCTGGGCATAGGGACACCGGAGGCTTCGGCTGGGCACGGGGGCATCGGAGGCTTCGCCTGGGCGCGGGGGCATCGGGGCCTTCGGTCGGACGCGGGGACACCCACATGCATTGATTGGACATGGGGACATCCCCACGTTTGGGCCGGGGTCGAACTGGCTCGAGGACGGTGCCCGTGCGGGCGAGCAGCGTCCTGCCCGGCCGGAATGCCGGAATCGCGGCGGGTGTCGGCACCGGGCGCCCTGCAAAGCCCCGAGGGATCCCTCGGTGCTGCAGTGGGAGGAAGGAGGCCGGGTGCTCCTGAGCCCTCGTCCTGCAGCACATGTGGGATAGAGGAGGCTGCAGCGCCAGGACGGTCCCTGTTCCCCCCTTGGAGCATCTGCCGAGCGTTCCCTGTCGGCAGGGCCTGAGCTTGGGATAGGCAGGTGGGGAGGAATGCGTTCCCTGGGGAAAGACACCGGGAAGGAGGGCCTTGGAGATGTCCATGAGCAGCACGGGGAGGTGATGGGGCTGCTCCCTGCGCCGAGCTGGGGGAAGGAGCCGCCTCTGCCCCTTGTGCCGCCCGCAGCAGCAGCAGGTCTTGGTTTCGGGTCTGCTCGGTGCCCCGGGGACGCTGCAGGTGCCACCTCGGTGGGGAAGCAGCGGGTCCCAAGGGAGGCCCTTAGAAGCGCAGCTGAAAACCCCCGCGTTTCGTCTCGCTCTCTTTCGCATCGGACTGTGGCCGGAAACCAGCTCCGTTCTGCGCGGAGCAGCTGGGCGTTGGGAGCTGGAGGGATGAATCCCGGCACTTGGGGCATGGGGACGAGTGGGATGCAGAGCCCTGGATGTACTGTCAGCCAGGGCACCCGCTTGGCCGCTCTCTTCCCCCTTGGATCACGGAGCTGGGAAGCAGCAGGGATTTCCAAGCTGCCCCTCACCAGCGGCTCCGTATTTTGGCCGTTTGGTCCCGCGGTGGGGACAGAGCCAGCGGGAGGGTTGTCCCCATGAGCCGCTTTGATCCCAGTTTCTGCTGCCCTGCCCGGCACTGCCAGCACTTTCTATAGCTGCTCCTTAAAAATCCTGCAGTTTTGAAACTCTCTGATCCGGCCCCGATTTCCTGCGCCGCTCGGAGAAGAGCGGCGTTCGCTTCGCTTGCGCAAACTGTGTTTGGGCAAGTTCCCCTTAATCCCCCTCGTGACGGTGGCACCGCGCGGGCCGCTTTGTCCCCTACCCGTCACCCGCAGCACTTGGCCGCTCTCCCCGTGCCAGCCTCGCGCTGGGGACAAAAGCCGAGTGTCTGAGGGGGCGACATCGGCCGCTTGGTACCGTAGCGGCGGGTTCGGTGCTGCGGTACCAGCTGCTCCCGCATCGGGATGGATTTCAAGCTGGACCTATGGAAACTCTCTCTCCTTCTGTAGCGTTTCCATTGGAAGAAGTAGAATTCCTCATGGAGGAAGGATGAGGATGGAGGGCGAAGTGACTATTCCCAACCAGCCCAGAAGCAGCGTTAAATTGACGGGTCTTTGCATGTCCAAGCCCAGTGCTCTCCCAGCATGGCTACTTGCCAGCCCAAGGGTTTTTGGTGGCATCTCCCTGCTTTTTATTTTCCTGGAGATGCCAAAGAGGCCAAGGGGCTGGAATTACCCCTTGGAATCGGGGAATGACCTGGGAGAGCGGCAGGTTTTTGCAGGCAGCACGTGGAGCTGTTTTAAGCTGTGACTTGGGACCTTCGCCGGCCACAAGTGACTGACTGTCCCTCGGATGGCAGCGACTCAGGCTGCCCGTCGTGACATAATATTTTGCTCCTGCAACTTGTTGGTTCCTCGTTCCTCTCGCTGACGAGAGCGAGGAGCCGCCGGCATCGCGGCGTTGCGATAAGGTGACGCAAAATTGGCAGTCGTGTCTTAACAGATCCGGAGCAGAAGCGAACCGTATTGCTGCCCGGGTTTTCCCCTTTGTTGCCGAATTTAATGCTCGCTGCTGGTCCAAGGGCTGAATTCTTGCGGGGTTTTGCTGTGCCAGTTGGGCAGCGTTGGAGCAAAGGTTGGTTCCAGGTGCCTGATGCAGCAGCTGGGGTGGATCAGGGACCTCTTTGCTGCTTCCAGGTCCCTGAATTCCCTCATACTGGAGACCAGGAGGAGCTGGAGGTTTGAGCTGCTGTTGTTGGACATGGGCAATTTGCTTCTCTGATGCAAGGCAGATAAGATGTTGTTTAAACGTTACCAAGAAGCAGAATTACCTCTGTTTGGTGCCCACTCCTGGAGGCTGCACGGTGCAGCTTTGCTTGCTGCAAGGAGCAAAAGTTAAAAGGAAACCAGCACAATTATCTAAAAATCAATAGTTGGGTTCTGCCGAGCTGCAACAGACTTAGATTGAAACTATATGCGGAGATACCAACACGAGGCTTCCCTCTCCAGACCTGAGTTTGATATTTAAATATTGCAGAATGAAACCGCCTTTTTGGAAGCAGTTTTTACCTTAGAGCTGTCGGGGTAATTGGAAGAGGGGAAGGGGACAGAGTAATTTCAGGCGTTGGCACAGATAGAGCTGGGCTGCTTGTGCAATCAGGCACCAAAGTGGTACCTAACCCTTGTAAACGCCTTGTTCTGCCAATACTGATGACCTGATCTTCTGTTTTTTAACAAATGCCCCTGTTATCATATGTGTAAAGTACCAAATAGCCAGTCGGGATGGCTGGGTGGGATTCAGCATCACTTTGCTGCAGAGTGAGCGAAGACAACACATTCCCTGCCAGGTCTCCAAGGATATTGCTGGATTATCAGTTAGTTGACCCAAAATCCTCATGTGATGGAGCCTCAGGGGGGTCCTGATGGTCCTCCGTGCTCTAGGATCTCCTTGCAAAATCTGTGCATGGCAAAATCTGTGCAAAATCTGGCAAAATCTGTGCAAAATCTGGCAAAATATGCCTGGCAATGTCCCCGTATGGCTCCGTAACGCCCCCGCGCTCACGTTCTCTTCGCACTCGATTACTTCTCCATAGTTTTCCGCAGCGTTTGGAGGTGACGGCTGAACTTCAAGGCAGGAAGGGGAAGCCGAGTTTGGCAGGGATTGAGCTGTAAAGTGGGAGATTCAATCCCCGTGAATTATTTCTTGCTCTCAGCCTGCCGCAGATGGGAGCTTGCTGGAAATGAGAAATCACAGGAGTCTGTCAATGGCCATAAAACGGTGGCGTAATATTGCTGCTTTGATAGCAGCAAGATGCCAGTAATTCTCTTTTCCGTGTGGTTTAGTGTCTAGGAACAAAACCCGCTACTAGATTAGAAGACTAGTTGATATTAGTCCAGAAATGTAATTTTGCGTGTGCGCGTGCAGCTGCTGCACGGTGCTGTTCATCTGGGAGCAAAACCCTCACGTAGGCTTAAAAACCAAACACTTCTGAACATTTTAGTGGCATATTTATTCAGCTGAATGATGAGGCTTTCTGTATTCTTATGAGCAAGCTTATGGCATTAAATGTTATTTTTTGCAGCTGTGTGACCCAGTGCGGTCGCTGGGCTGGTTTAGATAGAAAGCAGAGAAGCATTTGCTGTTCCCTATGGAAAAATCAGGGCACACCCATCTGCTGGGTGCTCAAAAAGGGCTTTATGGCGTGGCCGTATGAGGCCAGAGCTCGGATTTCTCCTGCCTGTAGCTTGGCTAAATTGCATTTATCCCGTCCAATCCCCCTGGGAGCCCTCGATCCCAGGCATTTTTATGGGAGTTTCACTTTGAGGCCGTTTGCAGCAGGGTCTGCTGCTGCTTTGTGCGAGGTTGGAGCTCGCTGGGCCACGGGTTGGGTTTTGCTCAAAACCCTTCACAATCCGCATCTGCTCTATAAAACCCCGCTGCGGTCGGGCAATGTATAAAAAGGGCTTCTAGATTATTTAAATCGTGGGCAATTTGGGCTTTTTTCCCCCTCGTTTTCCATTGCAAGAGCTTCTCATGCAAAATGGTTGCAGGTGGCAGCAGGAGCCAGACTCAAGTCCTGGGGACCCTAGACCTTGTGTATCAGTTACCAGTGTTTTCTCTGCTTGGATTTGCACGGAGCCCTTCGGAATTGGGTATTGCAGGTGCTAGAGTCCTCCCTGGGGTAGATTTGTAGCTGTTTCCATCCATCGTGGTGGCTCCTGGTTTAATTTTCCTTCCCTTTTTCTGGAATGTTTTGGGGTTTGGGAATCATCCTACTAACCCGGAGCGTGAGGGCATCTCATGCGCTTGCTCCATCCGTAATCGTGTAGGGATCCGACCTGCTTGTCGAAGGCGTTTGGCAATGTCTGTTCTAGAGAAATAGTGATGTCTGTTGTGAAACAGCTCCTTGGCTCCGTACTTGCTTGGGGTTTTTCCTTCCAAAGACTTTATTAATTACCCAGTTAGGGATTTGCTTAGTAGCAGGATTGAGACCAAGCTTTGCTGGTTGACTCTTCTCCTTAAGCCAAACAACTGCTCTAAGAACTGAATCCACATGCGGAGTTAGGCCAACTTCTGTAAATAATGGTGAAATCTCCTAATTTCAGAAAATCAATGATATTTTCTGCTTTTGGCATCTCTGGGTCTCCCCATCTCTCTTCACCATGTTTCTTTCTTTCCTGCAGGAAACACAGACTGACAAGAACGCAAAGTGCCTTTTCCCCGGTTGTTTTCAGCCCCCTCTTCACAGGTAAGAATGGGAAGGATTTGCAGAATGGCATTCCTTTTTGCTAGGAAAAGGGCAATATATGCTTAATGACACAGAGAGAACATGCCTGCTTCTTCCACATGCAAGCTAGGAACTCTACGGTAGCTTTTTTGGCCTAAAACAAACAAATAAGAAAAATACTGAAGTGCATGAGCCTGGTATCAGCCCTTTGCAATTTCTCCTCTTGAGTTGCAAGTTTGAGGTGTGATCCTGGAGGTGAAGATGCATCTTCCACCAGGTCAAAGCAGGCTGGAAAATGCCCTGTAGCACCAATGCAGAGCGTGTGCTGGCTTCTTCCACCTCAAAAGGAGGTGAGACGGAGCCCTGCATCCCGTATGCTTCCATCGGCTCTTCTGCTGCAGGATAAATGCGGGAATTCACACCCTGCTTGTGGAGGAGCATCTCCTTGCCCAGCTGTTGTTCCCCCTTTGCAAACTTCCCCGCTCTCCCAATTTCCTGTGGTTTTCTCTTCCCTTTTCTGCAGGGAAGTTGCCTGCTTTGTAAATGCAACACGGGGAAGTCCTGCTCGACCCGCAGCTGCAAGCGCTAACGCAGAGAGGTTGCAGTTGTGCAGCACGTGCATGTGCAGTCCAAGCAGCCCTCGCCACGGGCTGGGGAAATTCCTCCCTGAAATATTTCCTCGTGTCCTTGGATATTGTTTTATGCAGATTTTTCAGTTACGCAGCTCTGTGCAGCTTGTTATGAGAGCCAGTTTATAAAATAAATATTAAGGATCTTATTTGCAGGGGAGAGGAATCAAAATATGTTTGCGCAGTGTTAGCAATATTAGGAAAAATTGGAAGCAACGTCTTGGTTTGGGTCTTGGGGAGCTCGAGGAAGGTGCTGGTGTGTTTTGTATTCCTGAGTGTGGGATAAAGCCTCTTTCTGGACAGCTGAGGAGGTGTCGTGGTGAAAAGTGGCTCATGTTTCCGAGAAGTGACCTTCAAAGCAGAGCTTTGATGTGATTTGCCAATAACTGAACAATTCCGATTGGGTCCTACTGCTTTTCAGCTGGGTAATTCACTGGGGTCCTTCAGAAAAGGAGTAATTTGGGGATAATCCAAGTGTGGCGCTTCCCGCACTCCGTTCTGCTCTTGGTTATCCCTTCAGCTCGTGTCTCCACAGAGGGGCTTCGTGCAGAGAACTTGCTCCTCGTGTGATGTGACTGGCTTCCCCTGAGCGTCGTGCGTGTTTATTTAGCAAATCAAGGCTGAGAAAAGCAAAAGCTGCTGCCAGGCTCCGTCAGCTGTTGCTGGGCGAAGGGAGCGTTTGCTGAGTGTAAAATCTCTAGTCCTGGTGGTGACGGGGCACAAAGCATCTCTCCAGAATAGACTGCATAGCAGAACCTGAAATTAATAACTTCCTGCTTTTAATTTAGGAGATTGATTCGACTAAAGGTCAATTTATCCTATTGGCTATTTTTAAAGTGACTTACGTTGATTTCTGCGAGTCGATAGCAGGGCCCTCCCAGGAGCTTTTGGCTTGCAGGAGCCCGTGGCAGCTTTCCTAAAGTGCACGTCCAAATTATATTTGCTTTGTTGTTGACTACTTCGCTTTGTGTAGCAGTGGGTTGGGTTTTTGCCTGGTTTTTGCCTGGTTTTTGCCTGGTTTTCCACCTAGCTGGACTTCCCCAGACAGGGACCACCAAAACAGGGTGACATTCGAATGCCTGGACCAGCTTGTAAGGATTTCTTGGTGGCTGTGACTCACTTCACTCACTTTCAGAGTGACTCTGTGTTCACACCCATAAATCCCCCAGGGAGAAGTTACCTCACATGACAAACAGCCCTAAATGCAGCTCTTAACTTTGCTTATTAGTAGATAAGCTTTTATAAACAGAGGGAAGCTGAGTCAATATTGTCCTATGAGGTGCCTGGTAGGTCGGGTGCCTTAGAGAGACTGTTGCCATATCTGGAGCAGAAGAGGAGCTGATGCTTTAGCCTAGATTTGATGGCTTTTTCTCTCACTTTTACTTTATCTTAAACTTTTCTCCCTTGAAGTTCCCCATCTTCCTCTTATTAATTTCCCCCAGCAGTGTCCCATCTCCTGAACTTTTCCACACAGGAATGTTCAGCTTTTTGATAAAAAGCCTGTCCAGCTCCATGGTTAATGTTAAGAGATGTTGCCCTCCTAGGCTTTTGGGCTCAGGATGTTCCTTTTGCATTAAGGTACTTGTAGGCAAACACCTTTTGAAATCAATTGGAGCGGTTCAAAGATTATAGTGTTAAGTGGCACCTACTGCTTCTGTCCAGGAAGATCTGCTCGTCCCATTAACTGGATGGTGAAACGTTTTGCAGCCCCTTCCTCATCACAGTCCCTTGATGACAGGTTTGGTCTGGGTTCAGTAGCACATATCAATATTTATCATTTCCATATGCCTGGTGCTTGGTCAGACCTTTGGACTGCCGTAGCAGAGCTCATTGATGTCTCAGAATTGCTGCAACAGAAAAACTCAATTCAAAACCAGCTAATGAGATGCCCTGGAGATCTTTGCTCTGGTGGAAACTTCTCCAAACGTCTTCAAGCTGCAGCCCTCTCCCTTCCCCTTCCTCCTCCTGCGTGTGCCGTGGTGCAGGGTCCCCTCTAACAGTCTTTTTGCACCAACCTCCAGGTGAAACGGTATCGCTGGTGGACGTGGACATCTCGCAGCGCGGACTGAGCTCCCCTCACCCTCCGACGCCGCCGCCGCCACCGCGGAGGAGCCTCAGCCTGCTAGGTACCGCGGCCCGCGATGGCATTAGCGCCCGGGGCGGCGCGGGGGGCCCTGGCAGCGGGTTTGCCGCTTGCTCGTGTGCCCTAGTCGCGCTCCTGCTCTCCCTTCCCTTGCAGAGCGTTTCTGTTCGCTGAAGGCTGCAGCGTTTCTCTTAGCTCAGCCAGGAGGGTTGCTCAAGGCAGAGCAATACATGGAGGGGCTGTAAGAAGCCACATTCCTGCTGTGTCCTGTGCTGCCTTTGGGAACTTCCCTTCCTTCTAGCCGTAGCCAAGCAAGGATGATTCCCTTCTGTGCAGTCTAGTTGGTGGATATCCTTGTTTGAGGATATTGGAGCCTGGCTTAGCTGTTCTACACCCTTCTCTGGAGGAGGCTTCTCTCTGCCTGGGAGGGGTTTAGGAAGAATCAAGTCAGCCTGAATAAACAGCACCTTAAACTGCACATGCCAGGGCAGCGCCGTGCCTGCGAAATCGTCCGTAATGCCCGTCCCGTGCTGCAGGCTGCACGCGTCGAGGTGCTGGGCTGGAAAGTTAACTTCGGGATGCAGGGAGTGCATGTGAGTGAATGCGTGTGTGTGGGAGCCTCCGAGGAGCCTGGAATGAGCCCGTTTGAAGTGGCAACAACCACCCGCTCTCGGAGAAGCCAGTGGAAGACCATGAGCTCGGGGGAAAAGCATCACCCTCCGCTTCCCCGAGCAGCGTGCGCCGCGTTGTGGGTGCTCGGCAGCGCAGAGCTCGCTCGCTTTCCTGTTTTCTGACTGTCTCTCGCCTCTGTTCTCTCCTAGATGATATCAGTGGGACGCTGCCTGCATCTGTCCTAGTGGGTCCGATGGGGTCTTCCCTGCAGTCTTTCCCTCTGCCTCCGCCTCCTCCGCCCCACGCCCCAGGTCAGCTTAGCTGGAGCACCAAGGCTCCAGGTTGTCCCTTTAGGGATCCGGAGGGATCCGTCCCCAAGCTTCGACAGGCAGCATGTTTGCGTAGTCCAAATAAGTGGCACATGAGGTTGTTTCCTGCCCTTCAGGACCCAAATGGTTTTAATTACCCCCTATTTTAGGTTCCTAAGATATCGGCGTGTATTTTAATTCCCTTCAGCCAGTGCTGCCTGCACTTCCCTCCCTGAGCTGATATAAAGAAATAGCAGGTGAAGGCACCGAATTAGTCACTTTGGAAGAGCCAGTGATGCCCACAGTGTCCCCTGCAAGGACACCACCTCATCACTCAGCCCAGGCTTTCTTTTGCACTGCAATTCTGCGACTTCTATCCTGACCTAGAGCCGCACGCGTGCTGGGGGGCAGCTCGTCCCTTGCATTTGCTCCTGTTTGGTGACCGTGGCGCTCCCGTGTCTCCCTCTGCAGACGCCTTCCCGCGGATTGTCCCTCTGCGGCCGGCGGAGGCCGTGCCCAGCCAGCCCGTCCCGCACCTGCAGTGTCCCCTCTACCGCCCCGACGCCAGCAGCTTCGCGGCCAGCTTGCGGGAGCTGGAAAAGGTAACGTGGACACGGAGCGTACGGGCAGACGTGCCCCGTTGGGCTGCAGGATTAGCCCCTGCAGCTGCTTTTTGGGGCTGATGAGCTTTATAACAGACCTGGAAGCATAAGATTAGGATAGGACAAAAAAAGCTTCTAGTTTTCTCCCAGGGAGGTCATTGCTGCTGAGCTCAGGACAGCGTTTTGGTGCATGGGAAGGAGCTCGGGATAGCATTTTGGTGCATGGGAAGGAGCATTCGTGTCAGGATTCTGGGAGCCCTTGTGCGAGGGAATGTGGTGGCATGTTGAGGAAGGAGCAGTGAGTCCTGAGCATCCATGTTCCTGGGATTCAACCACTCTTTGACACTTCAAGTGTTAAAAATTCGCTAAAGTGAATTAGCGATGAGCAAATTGTGTTGCCTCTTTGCAGTTAAAATCCTTTTTGCTGCTAGTCCATCCCGACCGCCTCTTTCTTTTTGCAGTGTGGCTGGTACTGGGGGCCCATGAACTGGGAGGACGCAGAGATGAAGCTGAAGGGGAAGCCAGACGGCTCCTTCCTGGTCCGAGACAGCTCCGACCCGCGCTACATCCTGAGCCTGAGCTTCCGATCGCAGGGAATCACCCATCACACCCGCATGGAGCACTACAGAGGTGGGAGCCGCAGCGGGATCCCGGGATGCTGCTGGCACCCAGGCTGAGCTCCAGACCGATACCTGCGGCTTAAACCACTGCTCTGAGCTCAGCCGTGGCAGAAAAGGGGGAGCAGCAGCAGTAATTGATATATTTTTGTGTGTCTTGTTATGCAAGAGGCTTTAAAATGTGCACTTGACTTCAGTTTTTAATGCCTCAGGCAGCATGAGCCTATTTATAGACTCTATACCTCTGAAAAACTGGCCAGTAGGAGAGTTCTGTGGGCTGCTCTTCCAGCTTTGGAAAATTGGTCTTAAAATGATTACAAGGCTTTTGAGATCTTGCATGGTTAAGGGGTGATTTGCAGCAAAGTCCATCATTTGTAGCTGTCAGTGATTCCCAAAGTGAACCTCGTTGCCGTGTGAATGACAGATCTCTTGTGCAGTGTCTTGTCATCTCCCTTTATTTGTCCCCTGGATGCTGGCCAAAGGATGCTCAGCAGTGGCACCAACTGTTCCAATGTCCCAGGCTGAGGTTTTGGTTCCACTGTTGTGGTTTTGTATTCTGAGAAGTCGTGCATGTTATTTGCACGCTTTCTTCCTGCTCAGTCTTCACGTGGGGCGCTTCTCACCTCACCCGCATGTATTTTTTTTTTCTGCTCGTCTGCAAATGTGGTTTTCTGTGCCAAACACTCGTGCAGACAGCTGCCCCGAGGCCAAGCAAAATGCCCGAGAGGCTCCATGCACCAGGGCAAGGTGTTATCAAGCCTCTTGCACTGCCTTGTAACCAGTGGGCAGGCCTCAGTAATAGGTACTTGCATAACACTCATTAAATGGCCTTGCAAATGATGGGTTCCAAGCAAATCTACTGGAGAAACTGGTGTTTGCAACCTTTTGGAGCAAAGCTCATCCTTTTTTTCACCTTTTTGCCCTTGCACTAGGGATACTGGTGTGGAGCTAATAAACCTGGCAGTGCTTTTGGCCCCCTCTGGTAGGGTTAATGCTGGGGCACCTTCCTTTAGAGCCATCCCTGCGCTCTTCATAGCTGCATAAGAGGGATATTTTCATCCACTTCTCCCTATAAAAGCTGTTTGTAAAGTGGATATTCTTCCATAGGCTTCCTCTGCTGCTGCTTAGCTTTATTATTTTAGATATAGGATGCTTCCACTCAAGGAGCTTCTCTCCCCAGTGGCCTCTTAGACGCATGTCCTTCCTTCTCCTTATTTTTTGGATGCCCAGGGTGGAGGCTGGTGCTGCCAGCTTCCCTAGAGCAGTATTCCAGGTCAGGACAGTGAATCAGGGATTTCATTCCTGGATCCGGTGCTTCAGCTTCCTGCTGAATGCGCTACAGCAGAGCGGAAAACTGCCGAGCGGAGCACTTTGATAAACCAATGAAGGTGACAAACGGTGGGGCTAGGGGAATGGTAAATAGAGAAATGCTCGACCTTCAGGTTGCAGGGAGATGGGAGGCAGAAACTAGGACTTCTTTCCTTTTTTAGGAAAGCTGAGTAGGCAAACTGGGGAGAGGAGACGGATGCTTGTGCGGTAGCATTGCCACCCTGTAGTGACTGTTGAGCCCTTAAAAATAACCGGTAGATGCATCCAAATCTGGGCTCCACGGGAAGGATTCCTTATTTCTCCTTAGTTTCTGATCCCAAATGCTTAGCAGATGCTAAAGAGATGCCAGTTCACAAACTGGTCCATGGTGGGTACCTTTCCCACCTGAATCTGACTGGGGGTAAGAAGTGCAGATAAAATTTGGTGAGCTCTATGTGACCCTATAGAGCTGGTTGTTGTCCACGCTACAAAGCCACAAGCTCTGGACACTTCGGAGTTGTTTTTCCTGTAGCATCTTGGTGCTGTGATGCTGCTGGGGAGCTTCCCAGTCCTGCAATCCCCGAACTCTCTTCCCCATTGGGCACAGTGTGGTTAAAGCTTCTCCTTAGCGTGAGGCTTTGCGTGGACGCGGAGTGTTTTCGAGATGACTCTGCCGCCTTCCTGGCTTTGAGCTATGGCACTTAGGCAGATGAGAGCTGCACACACCTAGTGCTGGAATCTGCCTCCTAGCTCGGCTGCCCGAGAGGCTCCATCCCAACCCCAGCCCTTGGCTGCTGTTTCGCTTCTCCCGGTGAAATTGTGCTCTGTGTTGGCTCCTATCAGCACTGCCAGGTCTCACTAGATCCCGTGCCTTGAGGATCACCCTTGACTCGGGCTGTTCCGCGGATAGAAGGGGAATTAGGGAGGCAAAGGGGGAAGCACAAGTAGCATTTTGCTAGTGCAGAGACGGGGGAGGCTGTTTTCAGCACGAGTCGTCTGACAGGAGGCTTAAACTCGCCTATTTAGACAGCTCTAAACAGGTTAGAGAGCCTCATTTCCCCGCGTTGCCTTTCTCCAGTTTCACTGCTTGCTGCTTAAGCTTAATGCATGCAGTGTGACAGCGCAGGGGAGGATCGTGGTGGTGTTTCTTCATCTCTGCCTCTAGCTTGAGAATAATTAGAATTAAGACACTTCAAAAAAGTCTGCAAGAGCATGGGGCTGCGTCTGCTCTGAAATAAATTGAATCCTGGCAGCAGTAGGGTGAGTACAAGAGGGCTTCAGCATTTGAACCCCTGGTTATTAAGTCCCTGTTCATGTGGACTTAAAATTACTGTATTAGAGAAGTGAAGAGGGTTGTTGACACATTATTGCAGGAAAACAAGTGTATTAATATTATACTGAAATATGTTTCCATAATTTGCAGTGTTTCCTGTAACGTGAAGTCTTTTCTCTTCTATTGGAAGGGACCTTCAGCCTGTGGTGCCACCCCAAATTCGAGGACCGCTGCCAGTCTGTGGTGGAGTTCATAAAGAGAGCAATCATGCACTCGAAAAACGGGAAATTCCTTTACTTCCTCCGATCCAGGGTCCCGGGTGAGTCTTGCACTCTGTGATATTTATTATTCTATAAATTAGCTACTGATGTGCCCTAAAGACCCATTCAATGTGGCACTGGCCTGCTGCCCTCAGCTCAGTGTCATGGTTTGCACCTTGCTCGTTGACTTCTTAATATGATCCTGGGGAGCAGATCTCTTGCTGCAGCAAATACTTGTGTTGGGGAGGAGACTTCCTGAACCTTCTTTTCGTGCGTATAGAAACGTGATACCATCTAACGCCGCAACTAATGGAGCTCTAAACTGCAGCCTGGGAAGTTACCTCCTCAACGAGCAATTATCTGGTTGCTAAAACTCCTCTTCTCTCCCTCAGCCCCAGTAGTTTTGTTACGAACCACTCTGTATTTGCAGTTTCCCAGTTATCCCTTTGCTGAAACCCACCCGGGGCTGCTGAGAGATATTAAACGGAGTGCGCGTGTGGGAGCGTTTCCAAGCGGAGAGCTAAATGGGAGCCTCAAGCAATAGATCCTGTAGATTGGGAGTCCCTGGGGGGACCTGGTGCCAGAGAGCATCAACAGGCAGGTGCTTGCAAGCCGGGAGGGAGTGTGAGTGGAGCTTTGTCGGAGCACGTTGGATTGCATCCTCGTGGAATTGCAGGGTGCTTGTTTCTCCATCCATCAGTCCAGTTCCTTAAATAGTCTCGCGTCTCCCTCCTTAATCCACTCTGGCAACTGGACGGTGTCTTCTGTATGTAAACTATGCAGATTTTGGCTCTGAAGCTAGCTGGAAAGCGCTATGTGCAAGAGGGAAGAGAAACAAACAGGGAACACACGTTGCAAAGAGGGAAAAGGCTTGGGAATAAAATGGAGGAGAAACTGGAATACTGTTGTGGTAAAACAGGTCAGGAGAAGGAGCCTTAAAGAGAGGGGCAATGTTGCAAAGAGTGAGGCTTGCTGCAGTAAATCTGCAAGGGAAATTACAATATATAATAAATTATAATAAATTTACTGCCTGTCCTTAGTGTCATTCCGATGGTCATAGCAGTGTCTTTGTGGCTCTGCAGTGTGTCTGCATGTAGGCAAACAAATCCCAAAGGTCTGGCCTGCAGAGACTGATGCTCCCTCCTAGCGAGCGAGGCTCCAGGCCTGCTCCGACTTGCTTAGTGACGCTGGCAGAGCTGGAATTTTCCCTCGGATTTGTTCAGTGTTGCCCCCTGCTGCAGAGTTTGCCCATAGCTGCAGTGCTCATTTAGCACATGGCGGGAGAAGGGAACCGGCGAGCTCGTTTTGCAACGTACCTTGCCTAAAAACCCTGGAGACTTCAACATTAAAGCTGCTTTACCTTCCCGATCCCAAGAGCTCTTCCCATGAGGAACGGGGCTTCTCAGGCTCTGTAGGATTACAGGCAAATATCTGAGATGACAGGAACTTGATCCAAAAATAATATTCCAAGCAGATTCCTGCTATGAGCAGCTGCTGAGGAGTCACTGCCTGGCTGCAAATCCTGCAGCCTCTGGATCTTGCCCCTCTCCTTTGGGATGCAGCACTGGACCTGGGTGCTCCTTCCAGCTGCCCAGCCTCGATCCTTGAAAAAACAGCATCCTATAGATGCCCGGTCCTTAATGGGAGCATATTTGGGCTCCGCATCTCCCCAGTTAGTGTCCTTGACCCTCCGAGGAGCAGGGCTGGCCCTGGCACCAGGGTTTGCAGCTAGTGCAGCGGGCAGAGCTCGTGCTGCGGCCCTGCCGCCGCTGGCTGCATTCCCAGAGCCTAATTCCTTTTTGGTAGGAGAATAAGGGGAGGAGGGGGGGGTTCGGCCTTCCATTGATTCCTGTTCTTTGCTTCCTCAAAAGCTGGCGCGGCTTCCTGAGCCGCCTGGAGCAGTTTGGAGCCCATCTTAGTGTGAAGAGCTTTCCCTTTTTCTCCTTTCACTCCGCTGCCCTCCGAGAGGAGCCAGCAGGAGGGGGTTAGAGTGTAACTAGCTTTGAATCCTTGTGTAAAGACGCATAAAACCTTGTGCCGTGAATGAGCCCCGGCTCCCAGAGCTCCTTTTCTTGTGCTCCTGCCGACCCCGTGGCTCTGCGGGCTCCATTGTTGCTCTTAACTTGGAGGGAGGAGGAGGAGGAGGAGGAGACCGTGGGCGGGAGGAAGAGCTGGATGCAGCCTGCTTGGAGCTGGGCGAGGTTGCGGGCTGCACGGGGAGCTGCTGGGATGGAAATTCCTCCCGTCTCTGCCTTTGTGCCCAGCCTCGTGACCCCCCGAACGAGCGGCTCTTGCACAGCTTGAGCTTCCCTAAATCCCCCTGCTTTTTAATGCGTCGCCAGAAGGACCCAGAGGGTTAGGCAGGGCAAAGCCTGTGTGCCCGTCATGCTGCCTCCCTTTTCACTTTCTTGTGCATCCTTGAAATCCGATGGCTTTCAAAGGCCTGTTGCTTCTCAGGATAAAGTGATGCTTCATCTACTAATCCCGGGAAAGGGAGATGTTTAGGAGCTTAGAGCATCCCGGAATCTGCTTTACCACTGGGCAGCCCCAGTTTTGCATTAACCGGAGGGAAGAGTCTCTGGCTTGTGAGGAAGAGTGGGGAAACCTTTGCAGTCAAAGGGGGATCGCTCCAAGAAAATCCAGCTGGCCATTTCCAGGGAATTTCGAAGCAATGGGCTTTGGGAAAGACTTCCTGATGTGTAGCTGCAACCTTGCAGGAGCTCTGCTTCGCATAAACCATCTTTTCGGTGTGAATTTGTATCTATTATTTGAATTGTGTCTAATATAACCCTGTTCTTCAATGTTGTTTTTTAAGGTCTCCCGCCAACGCCGGTGCAGCTGCTGTATCCAGTCTCCCGGTTCAGCAATGTCAAGTCCCTTCAGCACCTTTGCCGCTTCCGCATCAGGCAGCTGGTCCGCATAGACCACATCCCAGAGCTCCCCCTGCCCAAGTGAGTCTCCCGGCCCGGGTTGGGAATGGCTTTTTGGATCCCGACCCAGGTTGGGAATGGCTTTTTGGATCCCGACCCAGGTTGGGAATGGCTTTTTGGATCCCGACCCAGGTTGGGAATGGCTT
>JAWLRI010000288.1:168862-183357 GCA_034781795.1 Crypturellus tataupa
TTTCAGAGAAACATGTCCCTGCTTCCAGAGAAAGACAAAAAAAAAAAAAAAAAAAAAAGGCAGAAAAGTCCTTTATCTGCCAGGTACTTGGGTCGGGTTTGATTCCACGCGCGCGTTCGCGCGCACGCAGCCGTGCTCGCACTCCTGCCACCGATGACAGACTGGCAGTGGGATGCGGCAACTATTTAAAAAATGCGCGTTTTTCTGTGTTTGCTTGCTTAATTCCGCCGCTACCAAGCGCCCCGAACTAGGGGCGGCTGATGGGCAGACCTCGATTTTCAGAAAGGTGCAGCCATTAGCTCGCGGGGCCAGCCGGAGGCAACCGCTGAAAGGCAGAAAAGCACCAGAAGTCCGGGGAAATGTCACAGCACCCCGTACACTCGCACTCACACGCACGCACTTTAGGGCGCGTATATCACACAGAGACCTGCGTTTCTCTACTTCCCCCTTTTTTTTTTTTTTTTTGTATGTGTGTGTAAAATGAAAGAGGCAGCTTTTCTCGCGGCCATCCGCGCACGTTGTATATCCGGGGTCGTCTTCGAGCGCGCCGGGGGGAGATCCTGCCAAGGAGAGCCCGAGGAGGCCCCTTGCACACGCACATTAAAGGCAGGGGACTTTAAAATGGATTTGCACGCACACAGGGGACTGCGATCAATAGCTCCCAACGTTTATGGCTTGGGCTGTGAATGCGAACGCCGGCCAGGAGAATTAAGCTGAAAAATTAAAGGTGTCTGGTATCAATTACACGAAAAGTTATGCAATAATTTACTGTCTCGGAGCCTGCGTGGACGTCTGTGTGTTTGTGTGTCTGTGTGGATGTCGTGCATGTGTGTGCGGATCCAGATATATGTGGAGCGATCTCTCGAAAGCAGGGGAGTTTCTTTGTTAATTTTGTGGACTGTGTCCCCCTCGCTCGTGATCAAAGATGGACGTGATTAAAGGGATGGGTATTTGTCTCACATTTCTTAAGATAAGGACGCCCGGAGATGCCCGTTTTCGCCAGGCACACGTATGCGCACACAACTATCCGGAGTTGTGTGTAAGGCGCACACACACAGAGCCACCATCAATCAAACGCGCTCCTTTTCACGTTGAGTAGCGTGCGATCCGCTCCCTGCACCCCGGAGCAAGCAGCAGTTCGGTTTTGGAGCTGTCTGGCCGAAGGATAAACCTCGTTAGAAAAGAAAGAGGAAAAAATATTCATAATACCTCACCGCAGTCCTATTCCCATTTATTACAAATCGTATACTTTCATTTTTGTAAACTTGTGTTAAAATATATATGCTCGCAGGGAAGTGTTTAACCACACCATTCCAGAAAGAAAATGTATGAAACGTTTAAAATGCTCCTTTTGCGCGCTGTTTTGATTTATTTTCATAGTATGATTATGTTTAAATACCAGTGCAATTCAGGCTGACCTCTTCCCTCTGCAATGAAGTAATGCACACACCATTTACAGTCTTTTAAACGTTTAGCTGGGAAATGCAACAGCGATGTCCACCAGCAGTTGGACTAATGGGGGGAATTCTTTTGAAAGTCTTCAGGAAAACCTAAAGGGTCATGTGCATTTTCACACTAGGATTGCCACATTATTAGAGTATTATTATTATTTATTATTATTTCTTAAGTGCTGGACCATGTCTTCAGGTATTGACAAGCATTAAATAAACCTTTTCCTTTTCACGACTCTGGGCAGAAATATGTATTTCAAATGAGAACTTGTTTTCTAACCCTGTACCTTGCTTTTAAATATTGCTGTGCATATTTTTGCTCAAAGAGGATACAGTCAGAAAGCAGTTAGAGGCTATCACAAAGAGTCCACTAACGTAAATATAATAGGGTCAAAGAACAGTATAATAGGATCCTTCTGCTATTTTAAAGTCAGCCAAATGTGACTGTAGTACTTAAAATTTCCCGTAAATTCTGGTATGACACCAAGTAAGAATGTACAGCTAAATCTCCTAAATGTGTAGGACAAAGAAATGCTAACCGCCACTCTGAAAAAAATCATAAAATGGCTATCATGGTAACGCCTAGGACTTTTTTTTTGTACACAAAGGAGCAATGTAGAGTTCGGATAAGTAATTCTTTAAGTTTTATTTCATTTTATTTCATTTTATTTTCCCTGGGGCCTGCGGCGCCTCTTGCGCATTAGAATTTTGTGCAATTTATAATCGTCACGGGCAAACACTATTTCTTAAGTTTGGTTCTCCTGGTAGTTTAAAAACACTTCTTATTTTTAGCAGGAGTTTCTGGACACATACTCTATGCCATGTTGTTTACTGACCCATAATCAAAATGCAGTGACCTTCTACCCTTTTTTTGCCCCTTGACCCACGCTGAATTCAATGCAGCCTTTATAAATTTGCAAATCCTTGGACGTAAAGGGGATTTGGTGAGGCTTTGTTCTGAAAGGATCTTAAAAGTTTGCATTTTTAATTAGACAAAGGTAAAGCAACAAACACGGGGAAACGAGATCCTTTCCCGCACGTAGGTGACCGGTCTTCATTTCTGCGCTCGGGAGCTACGTCCCCCCTAACGCATCCTCGGAGCTGCAAAGCGGTTGCGACCGTAGGCGCTCACGAGGTTATGAATTGCCCCAAATTAGCAATGTGGTACAAATCACAGCGGTGACGTAGGGACGGCCAGGCCGCGATCTTCCGGCGCTCCTCGTCGCCGAGGCCTGTGCGGATGCCGGTGACCCGGGGAGAGGCAGCGATGTGATCCGGAGCTGCGGGCGCATTCCCTTATCTCCTGCGCTATCAGCCAGTTTAAAGGACACTGTAATTATAATGGTGATAAAACAATGCCCGCTTATGTGTGCTGAATAAATAAAGACTGTTTACCGCCCTAGAATGTTTCAATTCCAATTAAACGCTATCAAAGAAAAGCCCCTCTGCCTCCCGCCATCTCCCCCCACGAGTCCCTATTTACCTTGCTGGTTGTAATACGTCCCTATGAAATAAATCGGCTCTCCAGTTTGCTATTAAGGCCACACTGGGGGAGGGGAAATGGGGGAGAGAGGGGGAGAGATGAGACAACACACACACTCTCAGGCCCACAGTTACTTGGGTCTCCCGCATCCTCCTCCCTGTTTGTTTATTTTCCAACTGGGAACGCGCGAGGATGCGGCGCTGCGAGGCGCTCAGGGCTGCAGCTCCGGGCACCGCGGTGGTTGGGCCGGATTGAAGCGGCGCCCTCGGGCTGCCCGGTCCCGGTGCCGGCCCCGGTTCCGGCCCCGCTGAGGCCCCTCCGAGCTGGGTCTGGGAGCCGCTAAACGGGAGCCAGGACAAGAAAAAAAAAAAAAAAAAAAAAAGGCATCCCATTTGCTAAGACACAAGGATCATTTCAAATATTCATCGTATCAGCAAATCTCACCGTAATCAGATTAAAGCAAGGTTTGGGGGAGTATTGCCTGGCCTCTAGGCACTGATTGGGTGACAAAGAAATCAGAAAACGGGGTCTGCTCGCGTGCCTAAGTCGCACAGAAAGAGAGAGAAAAAGAAAAAAGAAGCATTTTTTTGCGACACTTAAAAAAAAAAAAAAAAGAGAGAGTAGTGATTCTGCATTCCAACCTGGACAGCACATCCCTCTTAGGAACTGTTTCCCTCTAAACTCCACGTTTTATATTTCTGCATGATGCTCTTATTTATTTATTTGCTTTAAACTCCAGATAGAAACGATTCCTGCTGCGGAGGTGGATTTATACTCCACGGCAGCTTGCTTGTTTTTAGCTTATATCCTCTAGGGGAACAGCTTTCCTACGTTTAAGCTTTAAAAACGTGTATTTCGCGCAGTTGTCGGGGGGCGAAATACCCGTTTTGCCCAAGTGAGCGGGGAGCCGGGCGCATTTTCAGGTTTGCGGGGCAGGCGCAGGCCCTCTTCCCTGTGGAAGTTCTGACCGCCAATACCCTCAGCTCTGCTGGCAGAATTAGGGTGGACTCGGAGGGTCCTAGACGTGACCACTCGCCGGGGCGGGGGGCTCCCGCTCGCAACAACGTGCTCGGCAACTTAATCCCACACTGAGGCGCGCGGAGAGCGAAAAGGCGCCGAGCGCGGGGGGCCCGGGCGCGGCGGCGCCCGCGCAATTCCCGTTTTCCTCCCGTTTGGCGGGCGCCCCGCGGCCTCCGGCTTGCTTGGAGCTGCTGCGCGCGGCGGCGGCGAGCTTGGACAAACGCCGGGGAAGGGGGGGAAGCAGAAAGAAAGCAAAGGACGACGGCGACCCAAACGGAACGAGGCAAATCAGAATAAAGGAACAACAAAGACAAGCGAAAGGAGAGAATGAGAGAGAGGAGAGAGAGAAGGAAAGAGCAAGCGGCCGGCGGGCCGGTTTGGAGCGAGACGCGAGCGCCGCGCGCCGCTGGGTCGGCCTCCTCGGAGCGCAAGGGCAGGAGGAGCCCGGGAGAACCTGGTGGAGCCTCCAAGAACCTGGAGGAGCCCTGGAGAACCAGGAGGAGCCCCGGACATCCTGGAGGAGCCCCAGGGAACATGGAGGAGCCCAGGAGAGCCTGGAGGAGCCTCCGAGAACCAGGAGAAGCCCCTGAGATCCTGGAGGAGCCCAGAGATCCTGGAAGCCCCGGAGATCCTGGAGGAGCCCTGGAGAACTGGGAGGAGCCCCGAACATCCTGCAGGAGCCCTGGACATCCTGGAGGAGCCCCAGAGATCTTGGAAGCCCCTGAGATCCTGGAGGAGCCCTGGAGAACCTGGCGGAGCCCCGGACATCCTGGAGGAGCCCTGGACATCCTGGAGGAGCCCAGGAGATCCTGGAAGCCCCGGAGATCCTGGAGGAGCCCTGGAGAACCGGGAGGAGCCCCAGACATCCTGGAGGAACCCTGGAGATCCCGGAGGAGCCCATCCGAGGGAGGAGCGTGAGGAAGGGCGCGCGCGGAGCCCGCAAGGAGCCTCAGAATGAAATGGAGGAGTTCCTGGCCCCAAAGGAAGTCAATACGGGGATGGAGGTTCTGCCAGCTGCAGGTTTTTCTGCCACTGCAGGGGAGGCCTCGGTGGCCTCTTTGGACGCTCTAGCGGCCTAGAAAGAAAAGCAAGATTCAAGGAGGAGGAGGAGGAGGAGGAAGAGGGGAGGAGAGTCAAACAGCTTCGTAAAAGACCAAAAGAAAGACCAGAAAGGAACAAGGAAAGGAAAGAACATCCAAAAAACCACGAGTTCGTTCAGCAGCAGCATTGAGTTAGGCCTGAGGTCAAGCGGCTGGGAAGGGTCCACCACAAAGAGAGCACGAGATGAGCTGGTGCCACGAGTTACTGCGCGGGAAGGGGACACCGGCAGGAGGAGCGAGGCGGAGAGAGCCGCACGGACGGGCACGAGGACGGACGGGCACGAGGACGGACGGGCACGAGGACGGACACGCAGACACGGAGGGAGAGGGCAGAAAGGCGGGGAGGGGGGACAAGAACGGCAGCGTTAGAGCACGCGGGCGCCGTGCGGGGCCGGCGCTGCGGGATGGGACGGGATGGATGTGGCCTCACTGGGGACACCCAGGGCTGGGAGGTGGCCTCCGGGCACGGGACCTGGTGTCCTTGCTGAAAACATGAGGAGGGGCCAGCGAGGCGCTTGCTGATCCCTCTTATGGCCCTTTTGGGGGCTGTGTCTCTGCCCAGGGGGCCCGAATCCTGCATCCCTCATCCCTGTGCCGGGGATATGGAATCCTGCACGCGGTGACACTGCAACTGCCAGGTCTAGGGCAGGGTGGAAGGGAACCGCATGGCTAGAGGTCCCGCTTGGACCCATCTGCAGGCTTCCAAGCTGGGATGCAGGGGACCGTCACCATGGGGATGCAGGGATGCACCATAGGGATGCACCACAGGGATGCAGCATGGGAATGCACCACTGGGATGCACCACTGGGATGCAATCCAAGGCTGCACCATGGGGATGCACCACAGGGATGCACCACAGGAATGCATCACAGGGATGCAATCCAAGGCTGCACCATAGGGATGCACCACTGGGATGCACCACGGGGATGCAGTGTGGGGATGCGCTATGGGAATGCACCACAGAGATGCACCACAGGGATGCAATCCAAGGCTGCACCATGGGGATGCACCACAGGGATGCACCACGGGGATGCACCATGGGAATGCACCACAGGGATGCACCACAGGGATGCACCACGGGGATGCAGCATGGGAATGCACCACAGGGATGCACTATGGGGATGCACCACGGGAATGCACCATGGGAATGCACCACAAGGATGCACCACTGGGATGCACCACAGGGATGCACCATAGGGATGCACTACAGGGATGCACCACGGGAATGCACCACAGAGATGCACCACGGGGATGCACCATGGGAATGCACCACAAGGATGCACCACTGGGATGCACCACAGGGATGCACCACAGGGACACACTACAGGGATGCACCACGGAACCCAGCACTGTCTTGGCTGCAGTTGCAGCAAACAGCACCTGCACACGGCTCCAACCTGGAGCACCAGAGCATCCACAAGGGACAAGGCTGGGCTGAGCCCGCGCCAGGCAGGACAGAGCAGCGGGACGGAGGTGCCCATTTTGCTCAGTTTTGCCCAGTCTGCACGAAATCTGTCCCCCGCTTCCCCCAGCTAAAGTTGGAGGCAACTGGGAAAAAAAAAAACATTGCTTCATCTGACAGGGTTTGCAATTCCACCAGAATGAGCAAAATTGGGTTTATTGGAGGATTTGCTCCAGACAGGCCCAGGGAAGGAGAGGGACACACAGAGTGGGGAGGGAAAGGAGGATGGAGTGGGATGAGCTGCCCCCTGTCCAGGAAAGCTGCTTCTGTGGACACCGGGGTGTCCCCAAGCCCTGCAGTGCCTAGGGACAGGGGGACACAGGGGCGAGGAGGGTCACTGTGCTCTGAAAATTGTGTTTTGGGGGGGAACCCGCTCAAGGGGTAACGTGGGTCGTGGTAATGTGGGTCCGGATGCCACCGCAGCCTTGGGATGCACAAGACGCCTTGATGGCAACACCAGCCCTCTGGTCATCAGGGCCAAAATGCCTAGAGGTCCCTAGGGACAAGGGTGTCACAGCCCCCTGTCCCTCGCACCTGCACCCAGCCCTGGCCTCAGCCCTGCTGGCGCTTGGGGACCTCCGGTCACACTAAAGGCACAGGGTGGTGTCCCCATTCCCAAGGAACCATCGTGCCCCGAAAACACAAGGGATCCTCCTGTCCAAAGGAGATTCCCAAACCCAAAGCCACACCAGGAAGGGCGGTTACCCCCCTGCCAACCACCCCCATGGACCGTGGGGACAAAAACCAGGATCCGGACTCGTTTGCAGCTCATCCTGCCGCGAGCAGAGCCGGGAGAGGCGGCTCTAGAGATAAACTACCTGCTGCTGCCCCTGGATCCTCATGTACTCCATCCGCTGCTTTATGTGCTTGCTCTTGTCCGGGCTGCCCTGCTGGCTCTGCTTCAGCCGCGACGCCGGGTTCACCATCTTCATGGGCGGGATGGAGACGCCCCCACTCTGGGGAGAAACGGGGCAAAAATGGGTTAAAACGGCAGGTAAATAAATGTACGAGCCCTTCCTGCAGCTGGGTGTGGGATGCGTTGGGTCCTGGCAGCTTAAACGCCAGCCCTGGTGTCCTGCAGTTGGTGACCATGTTAATAAGGACACCGGATCCATGTTCCAAGGAGAGATCCAGCTGCTCCAGGGAGCTCAGATGCCAGCCAGGATTTAGGGACGCAGAGCTGAACGGGGCAGGTTGGGGTAGACACTGCAAACGGGAGAGCGGGAGCGGAGCATCCGTGGGGATGCACAGCCCGGAGAAAGGGAAGAGGTGACGCGAGACAGAGCAGATCCCGGCTGGAGGCGCCAGCATGGGAATACAGAGATACACGGAGCGAGATACAAAGGCTTGCAAGGACAGCAGCGAGAGAGAGACCAAAACTTCCAAGAAAAGTGGCAAAACCGGCATTTCTGAGGCTGCCCCAGAAAGATGCAATTTTGCCCCCAGCAGGTACCACCCTGGGCACCAGCCCAGCCGGGTCTCACCCTTTGCATCCGAGCAGCACCAGCCTGGAAACCTCAAGCCAATTTTGCCCTCTCTGCCTCCAATTTAAGGAGCGCCCGGAGCAAACCCGGCTACGCAGCCTCTCCCGCCAAGCCCCGGGTTGGGTTTTGCTTTGCAAACCCCCCGCGCGCATCAACCACGGCAATAAATCCGCCTCGCAGCTCGGCTCCTGGCTCACGCAGCGCCCGCGCTGCCGCGGGGACCCTCGACAGGACCAAATTGCCGCTATCCCCCCGTGCAAGGGCCATTTACGCAGCGCGCGCGCAGGAGGGGACCAGGGCATAAGCGAGCAGCGGGGCTGAGCTAATTGCTGCAAATGGAAACGGAGATGCATTGACGAGCGCTGCTCGTTAATAAAGGACTAGGACGGCTCCTGTGCTGCTGAGGGCGTTTTTTCCTTTTTTTTTTTTTTCCCCGAGCTATTCAGCAAGCCGAGCGGCTGCTGCAGATTCCAACGGAAAGCAATTTGGATGGCTTCGGGGAGCCCGCGCTGTGATTTAATTAGGAGAAACATCTGCTGCTTTGCAGCGACGCTTAAACCGCAGTTAGTCGGAAAAGTGCTTATGCGGAGTGAAAGGAAAAGAAAGGAGGAGAGAAGAGCGGCGTCCCCAGCGTCCCCAAGTCACCGCTCGCGTCCTGCGCTCGCCTGTCCCGCTCGTCTCGCCCGTCCCTTGCCCGAGGGAGACGGGTTCCAACCTCAGATTCACGGAGAGGAGCAGGTAGGTGCAGGAAGAGGAGGTGCCAGAGCGGATCCGAGGGTAGAGCACGGCAAGAGGCATAAGGGAAAATGAACCTGGGGGCGGCCGAGGGGCAGACGCGGCTTCGGGCGCAGGGCGGGTTTGCTCCTGGATGGGCTCTCGGGGGCATCTTTGGCCTCATGCGGATGCAGGGCAGGGTCATTGTCACAGCTGCTGTTTGCAGGATGTCCCAGACGGGTGTCGCTCCCTTTGCTGGCGTCCTCAGGCTCCTCCGGTGCTAACAGCTCCTTCGGGAATACGAACTGGACGGACACGTGGCTGCTGATCTCATTGATGGTGATTTCGAGCTCGCGGATGGTCTCCTCGAGGCTGTCCAGCCTGCGGTAGGTGCCTTCGTAAATCTCTTTGCTGCGTGGAGTCATGGGGTGAGCGGGAGACGGGTCCTCTCGGCGCCTTCCGCGAGGACCCAGGGGACAGGGAGCCGCCGCCGTTGTCCCTCCTACACCGGATTCCATCCCGGCTGCCTCTCCCTGAGCGGGAGGATGGAGACTGCTCCGGCCTGGAGCCGCTGGTGCCTTGGGATGCTCGCATGGGAATTCTCGGCTCCCTTGCTGCTCTGCATCGGTGCCTAGGGAAGACCTGGGCTTTGGCACGGGACAAAGCAGGGGCTTGGGGACTTGGGGAGCAGTGACGTCCTCCGCGCCTGCTCCGCTGCCACGATCCGCAGTGTTCCCATCGGGAAAGGTGCCACCGCAACCTGGTTTTGCAGGAGCGCTCACAGCCGCGAGGCCGCTTCCCTGCCCATTGCGTTGGTGGCCTTGGTGCCCGGGGGGACACGTCCCCTTGTTGCTGACCGGAGGGGACATCAGCGCCCCTCCTGCTGCACTGTCCCACCCCCGGGAAGGGCCACTCCGGGGACGCGAGGCTGGAACATCTCCGCATGCAGCCGGAGATGCTTCCAAGATGCCAAGAGATGCCCAGCGCTTCCCTTCCCCATCGGAGCGGCACCGGAGCCTGCCCGGGGCGGGCACATCCGCACAGTTCCCTGCTCGCTCACGCGCCGGCGCCCGCTCCGCTCCGGCTCCTCCGCTTCCAGAGCCGTCCCCGTGTCCCGCGGGGCCGGATCCCTCCGGCGCCTCCGGCTCGGCCTCGGGGGACGGCGGCTGGGACACCCACTCGGAGAGCACGATCCGCGGCAGGGAGACGGCCCTGCTCCCCGGGGCGCCCGCGCGCTCTGGCTCCTGGGTAGAGAATCGGACACGTTAGGATGCGCTGGGAAGGGAGGGAATGTGCTCGGCTCCTGCCTAGTCCCGGTTCACCAGCCATTCGGGCACCTCCGATTTCTCATTGGCACGGAGAGATTCCAGCGGGAATGTCCCGCTGGAAAGGGGAGATTCCTTACGGGACTAATGCGCATAACTAAATCGCTCGGATTCCTTGGGAAATGAGATTCAAAGGCAGGGGAAGGCCCATTGCAAACGAGCTGCAAAGGAGAGCAAGACCTTTAAAGCCCCGAGCGGGAGAAGCCACCACGAAAACACTGTCACTTCCCCCTGTATCGCTGTTGCTGTCACACGGGTGACAAGCTGCGCTATGCCAGGGGGTGACAATGTGCCATGTCCCCTCGGGAGGCCAGGGAAGGAGGTGGAAGGACTTTCGGGGGAGAAATGGTCTCCGAAAGGGGTGTCCCTTGCACCGCAGGGCTGGCCATGCCGAGGAGAGGGGCCTGTCCCCGTGGGGCGGACGATGCTGCGGTGACAGTGACGGCAGCCTCTGCGTCCCCTGCCAGGGTTTGGGAATCCACGGAGGCCTCTGCAGGGTGTGAGGAAACAGCGCGGCCCCTTGGGGACATGTGAAGCCGCTGCATGTCACCATGTCCCCCTGCGACCACTGTGTCCCCTTCCCATGGGGACAACCCCCCCAGCCCCACTGCTCCCCATTGCTACATCCGTTCTGCATCTTTTCTCCCGTCCTCCCCTACGGGCACCCTCCATCCCATCCAGCTTCCAGGCATCTCCGATTCCTCCCTCCCTGGAAGCCGGAGGGAGCCAGGTTGAGCCCCATCACCCTGTGCCCGCACCATGCACATGGCAGGGGCTCATCATGCATCACCCGCCACGGTGACACCCGTGTGACAGTGACACCCTCCCGGACACGTCCCCAGGCACCCTCCCCGTGCACAGCATGGGGTGCCGGGGGAGCCCTCCGTGTTTTCCCCATCCGGGGGCTGGAGCATCCCCGGATCGCAGCCACCCGCGGCGCCGCGGTTAGTGCCCGTCCTGTGCGGTGCCCGGGTGGTACGTGAGGCCGTGAGCGGGAACGGAGAGAGCCATTAGTTTGTTAAACCGGAGACGACGAAGAGAGCGAGAAGGAGTTAAAAGGAGGCAGGAGACGAGGCTGGTTAAAGTGCAGCGGGAGGAGGGCTCGGAGCCGTTACCTTCCATCCTTGCGCTGCCAGGGAGGCTCCGTTGGGCCACCAGGCTGCGTGCCCGGGGCAGACGGCAGCCGCGAGCGGCTCGGAACGGAGCTTGGGGAGGAAAGGGGAGCTTCTCTGAAACACCTGGGGAGTCAAACAGGGCGCGTTGGAGGAGGGATGCCCGGCAGCCACCGGCAGCGAGTGGAGCATCCGCTGCTCGCGGTGACACCGTGACACTGGGCATGGAGGCACCACCATCAATCCGATCCCCTGAGCCGTTTCCAGTCGCTCTCCAAGGAGGCAGGGGAGCAGCCAGGGGAAAACTCCCCCTGGGCCGTCCCCAACAGGGCGCTCAGCCTGGAGACATCCCTGGTTTTGAGATGGGGACAGGGTTTCCCCCATCGCTGCCAGCGCGGCGAAGGGACAAGGAGCCCTGGGGCCTCTGATAGGAGATTCCAGGCGTGAGTTGCCCATGAGGCTATTCCTAGGGTTCCTAGTGGGATCCTAATGGAAACCCACTGGGATGCACAGGGCACCTTGACCTTGGCAAACACATAGGGCAGTAACAAGCTTGGGGGGATGCAGAATGTGGAGCCTCAAAAGGGCATCTCAGGGCTTCTCCACAAGGCACCTGGTGTCCAAACCCAACAAATCTCCAGCCAAAGCCTGAGTTCCATCATCCAACCTCATGGATGAGGAGGCAGGACAGAGCCCAGGGTGTTGGATTGGGGAAAGGGAAGGGCTCTGCCCTCCCACGGTGTCTCCTCGAGTGTTAAAAACAAGGAGTTGGAGCCCCAAACTGGTAGCTCTGCACAGGGTGGGTGAACAGGACACCGAGCTCCAGGGTCTCCTCATTGCCCTCTCCACAGTCCCACATTCCTGCTGGCGGGTGGGACAAGGAGCAGGGGGACACACTGCGGTCCTGGGGCTCGAGATGCTCCTTCACTCGTCACTTCCCTGCTCCCGTCCCGCTCGTGCCACGCGCGGAGCTGCCGTGCGGCTCCGCGGGGCTCTCGGCAGCCCCGGCCGCGCTCACCTCCAGCTCCGCAATGATGCGGTCCTCGTCATCGTCGTCCTTGATGGCCGAGGCGATGATGGGGGGCGTGGAAGCCGGTCTCACCACCTCCGACACCGTCCGCCTCAGCTTCACCTGCGGCTTCTGCGTCTCCAGCTCCTCCGACTCGGCCTTCTGCAAGGGGCGAGCGGGAGGGATGAGGGGACGGGAATGGGCACGTCAGCTCCCGCCGCGGTCACCGTGGGGCATCCCTACCTTCATGAACCCGGGCTCCTTCTTGCTGGTGATGATGACTTCGCCGCTGCGGGTTGTGGTGAGGCCGTGGGACGAGGGGAAGCTCCGGCGAGGAGGAGGCGGCGGCGGCGATTTGGAGGGTTTCTCGGTGCGGTACCGGGGCACCGTGAGCTCATCTGGGCACAGGAGACACCGTGAGAGGGCAGAGCCCTTCCCTTTCCCCCAGTCCAACCCCCTGGGCTCTGCTCCTGCCTCCTCATCCGTAAGGTTGGATGGGGATGGAACTCAGCTTGGAACTAGCAGGTTCTAGTGCAATAAAGTTCCCTTGGAGGCACCGCTGACGAGGGGAACACACGATGACAGCAGGGCAAGGACAGCGAGGACACAGCCAGGGTGCAAGCAGAGACACCAGTGGAGAAAACACAAGCAATGCACCCGATTCCATCCTAGATTTTGGACTGGATGACCCTGAAGGTCTTTTCCGACCGGGATATCTACGATCCGAGATGTCCACGCCATACCTGAGCCCCGGCGCCCGTTGGGGTCCCCCTTGCCGGTGGCTTTGGGCGCGTGCTGCGGCTTGGAGGGCTTGTGCTCCGGTGTGGAGGCGGCGCTGCCCGTGCTCCCCTTGTGCTTGGCCGCGAACTCCAGGTCCGGGATGGCCTTCATGAGCTCGGCCTGCGTCTCCTCCAGGAGGCGGTTGATGTCCTTGGCGCTGTACTGGGTCAGCGCCGCCCGCTTCTCCTCCCAGTCGCGCTCGGCGGCCTGCGGGCGAGCGGGGGACCCGCTGCAGCATCCGCGCTTGCAGCCGGGATGCGACTCAGCATCTCCCTCCAACCTGCCCCACGCACCGCTCTCCATATCCTTCACATCCCGGTTTGTAGCGTGCAACCTGAGGATGCTCCCGAGGGACATTTTGGGGGGACCCGGATGCTCCCAAGGGACTTGGGATGCGGCAGGAGGAACCCGCCGTGCGCTCTCACCTCCACGGAGACGGCTTTGTCCGCGCTCTTCTTGCTCGGCGTCTCCGGCCCCGTCTGGGTCTTGGCAGGCACCATCTCGGGCGCGCGGGGAGGGTTATTGCTCTTGCCCGGGTGGCTCTGGCTCTGCGGGGGGCTGTGCCCGAAGCCGGACATTCCCAAAGGCTCCGGCACGGGCGGCAGGTGATGGAGGCTCACGGGAGGGCTCGGAGGGGTCTCCAAATCCAGCCCTTTGCCGAAGTCGGTCTCGGGGGCGATCTTCTTGGGTGACTGGCTGAGGCTGCTCGGGGCGCTCCAAACGCCCTCCTCCACTTGCCTGATGGGGACACGGATGCCACCGGGTCACTGGGCAGCACAGGGGGACGGACACGACCCCAGCCTCGTCACAGCCAGCGGAGGACGCGATCCCGCTCTCCCCAGCACCCACATTCCACAGCCCGAGGTTTGGATTCCCTGATGGCTACAAGGAGCCGCGCTCGCGCTCTCCACCCTCATTTGGATGAAGCTCGTTAGAAAACTCGCTCAAAATTCGGCTCCTCTGTTAAATTTGGCTGCAGTGGCCATTGGATTCAGGAGTTATTAGGAGAGGGGACATGACAGGTAGGCAGATTCATGCACCGAGCGATCGTACAAGCTCATTTCCCTAGAAAACCAGGCTAGAGCAGAGCCCGAGGCGACCCCGGCGCGGAGCGGAGCGTTCCTCCTCGGATCCGGCCAAGCTACAAGCGATCACCGAGGGTCTCGTAATGCGAGCAGGCAGGCGGGCTCGGCACGGCTCCCTAACGACAATTATTGTTGGATACGGAAGAATTTCCTTCATCAGAGCCGCATCCTTCAGGGTGCACAGGGACAACATATAATTTCGGAATTGCAGGATGCGCAGAGGGGCAACGTGGTGATTTTGGGGATGCGGAGCGGGGTCGGCAGCACAACTCACCTGCGGATCTGCGCCAGGGTGTCCGTGACGGCCTTGCAGCGCTTGAGCAGCCCGTCGAGCCGGTTGGGCTCCTCCTTGAGGAACTTGACAGCCTCCACCTCGACGCGCAGCACCACGCGCATCTTGCTCTGCAGGCTGGGGAACTGGGCTGCGGCGGGAGCGCGCGCCTCACGGCGGCACCGCGGGCCCTGCCGCG
>JAWLRI010000288.1:189312-207990 GCA_034781795.1 Crypturellus tataupa
TGGACTAGATGACCTCTAGAGGTCCCTTCCAACCTTAGGCATTCTGTGATTCTATGATTCTATGATTCTATGATTCATTGCAGAGAGCAAACATTGTCCTAGTTTCTCCAGTTGCTTCCCAAGACCCTCATGTGGCCTTTGGTCCCTGCACCATCTCCAGGAAAACCCTCCTCTGTTGCAAGGGTCTTTCTACCCTCCGCAGCAAAGGACCATCCCTGCAGGCAGAAGAGCTGCCAGAAGAACATTCCAGGAGGAAAAATCCCCTTGGGAGCATCCCGGGGCCTCACCGGACGTCCTCGAGCTCGTAGAACACATTGCGCGACTCGTCCTTGATGAGGATGGCAGTGTTGGGCGATTTCAGCATGCCCATGGTGAGCTTCTGCGGGAACATGTGCACGATGAGGGCGTGCAGGGTGTCCATGCTGCTGATCTCGTGCGTGATGTGCACGCGCCTCGTCTCGTCCCCAAACTGCAGGAAAAGGACCCCTGGAAGCAGAGCGAGGGGTGAGCGACACCGTGGAGCGCGGCTGCATCCTCGCCTCATCCTAATGCAACCCTAGAGGGATGCCCGGGAATGTGGTTGCATCCTGCCCTCATCCTAATGCAACCCTAAAGGGATGCCCGGGAATGTGGTTGCATCCTCCCCTTGTCCTAATGCAACCACAACAGGATACCCAGGAATGTGGCTGCATCCTTGCCTTGTCCTAATGCAATCCTAAAGGGATGCCCGGGAATGTGGCTGCATCCTCCCCTCGCCCTAATGCAATCCTAAAGGGATACCCAGGAATGTAGCTGCATCCTCGCCTTTTCCTACTGCAATCCTAAAGGGATACCCGGGAATGTGGTTGCATCCTCCCCTTGTCCTAACGCAACCCTAAAGGGATTCCTGGGAATGCAGCTGCATCCTCGCCTTGTCCTAATGCAACCCTAAGGGGATGCCCAGGAATGCGGCTGCATCCTTCCCTCATCCGAATGCAACCCCAATGGGATGCCCGGGAATGTGGTTGCGTCCTCGCCTTGTCCTAATGCAGCGCTAAAGGGATACCCGGGAATGTGGTTGCATCCTCCCCTTGTCCTAATGCAACCCTAAAGGGATTCCCGGGAGTGTGGCTTGGTGGCAAGGCGCAAAAATAGGTATTTGGGTGCATGGGCACCCAAAGCAGAGCCCTACATCCCGCCCGGCTCCCGGCATTGCCAGGGAAGCATGATACGGCCCCACGGGAGCGTCGGGAAGGTGCCGGTACCTGGCGAGCGCAGCTTGGTCTGGCTGGCGGAGCGGGATAGGGGAAGGCTCTGCCGGAACCGGTTCATCCTGCTGAAGCCCAGGGGCAGCTCCGCTTCCGACATGGTTTCCAGGGATTCAGCCGAGGCGAAGGAGAGTTTGGCTTGATCGGCCAAGCCGGGTTGGGAGCTCTGGGAATGCCGGGAGCTTCGTGTCTGGAGAAGGAAGAGGGAGAGGTCAAGGGAAGGCGGCAGCGCTGGGGATGCTCAGCCCCTCGGCACCATTCCAGACACAGGGATGAGCTCCAGGCTTCCTCTGCATCCCGCTCCGAGTATATACAAGCATTTAATGTCCCTTCATTTGCCACCTCACAGCTGGCAGCATTCGGCATCGCGAAGCCACCGGTGCCACCGCGGGCACCTCCAAGTCCCTCCGCCGCAACCCATGGAAATAAAACCAGGAGAGCTGGAATAACCTTCGCAATTCCGGGAGGTTAGACATCCATTACGCCAATGAAGCGGCTCCCAGGAAACATAAATGCCCGCCTGGTTCTGGAAGCAGCAAGGTTTATGGTTGCGCGAGCTAGGGGAACGTAATGGGCAAATTTAATATGCTGAGAGTCCGATTTCCCACAGCCGAGCACATATCCTGTGTGCAAACGTCCAGGTTACGGATAGGGATTTCTGCAGGTAAATCCTGAAGCCCTAGATGTGGCCCCAGCTGGGGATAAGATCCAGGAGCTGCATCCATGCCCTACAGCATCCCAGCGCGGGGACAGACGGACGGATCCATGGGACACGGAGCGTCCAGCTCCGCGCGCCTGGCAGCACCGGCAAATCAAAGGGAGGGAACAAACAGCTCCCGGGGTGTGGAAAAGGCAGCGGGGAAGGGACGGCAGCTCTATTTTAAGAGCAGAAAGCGAAAAAAAAAATCAATATGAAATGATAACGGCCATCGTCATCATTTAAATTAGGCATTAATTGGAGGCTTTAATTAATCCTGCAGGGCGGGGTTTCCTGCGATTTGAAATGCTCTCGCCGGAGCTAATTGCTGGAAAATTGACTGCGCATTTCTGTTGTTTTTGCACAAAATGCACCCGGGGATTCGTTTCCAGCAGCATCATGCTGGGGCTGGAACCCTTCTGTGCCCCACGAGGACGCAAAATCCGGGCCCAATCTGCCTTTTCCTGGGTGTGGGATGTAATTTTTCTCCCACGAGCGTATTCCAGAGAAAATCCTGGAGCTTCAGAGCTGGAAAGGGCAGCCGGGAGCCCTCAAGGACTTTGGGTCTCCAAATTTCCAGTGCTGGGGGGCAAAATCACCCTGTTTTGCAGTGCTGCCCCCGAGCCGGGCTGGGTTTTGCAAGCCGAGCATCAGCGCGAGGCCGAAGTCGGTTTCCAGATCCCGCAGAGCTCGGCGCATCCCTCCCCGAGGCTTATTTTGTCTGGGAAAAAAAAAACCCATCATCATCATCATCATGATGGGCAGATCGATGCAGCGAGGCGGGATCTGTCTCTCTCCGTGACACTCGGGGACGCTGAGGCTGCCGTTGCCACGGAGCATCCTCGTTGCTACGGGCTGCGGCTCCGTGCATCCCGGCACGCTTCCCGAATCCGCACGGGAGCGGGGAGGGGGGGACCAGCTTCCCTGTCCCATCCTTACCCGAGTCCCCAAGGCCACCCGAGTCCCCAAGGTGGCCCGAGAGCGCGAGCGATGACATCACCCTGCTACATTTTTTTGCTTTCTAAAGAGCAGAAGGGAAATTAATGGGTTTTTCGCCCAGGAGGGACCGTTCTGCTCATTAAACGCACCAGGAGCCTTGGGGGAACCAAGGGCTTCGCCTGCTCCTTCCACCCTCCCATGCCCTGCGCCACGGCGGGCCCAGGAGTCCGGGACAGGTCCCTGTGTTGCCAAAGGGATGAAGAACCGGGAAGAGCCGGATGGTTCCCGGGGGAATGTGGGGCCACGAACGCGCCGAGGGGATTGGGGTTAATGCTCTGCCTCGCGACTGACTTATCCTTGCTCCGAGATAACGCATTAACCGGCAAGTCGGCCCCCACACCCGGCTTCATCCGGCACCGCGGAGCCCAAAACGCTCCGGGTTCTGGTGCCCGGAGCCCTCTGTGCAGATGCTCACGGGTCCCATCCTGCCCTTCCAGGGTTTGGATTTATCCCCCGGGATCCCTGGAGCTTCAAGCACCAAGGCGCTGCAGGGGGGTCTCCGAAACCGACCCGCGGCGGCGGCTCCAGCCCGACCCGCTGGGATTTGACCCACTTCCCGCCCAAGCGGCCTCGCGGCTCCGCGCGGGGCCGCTTGGAAGAGCAGGAATCGCCGGGATCGAAGGGAAAGGGAAGGAGGATGAGACCCCGGGAGCCAAACAAATCCCACCCCAGGCCACGGAGCGGCTTTTGGGAGCTCCGGCTCCTATTGGCACCAGGGGAAACTGTCCCCATTGCAGAGCCGCTGGCACTGGGGGTGGCAGCCGCTCACAGCCCCATTCTGGCTCGTGTAAAAGAGGTGGCATGGGGACGGGGGGGGGACACTCGGGGTCTTTTGTCCCCTCTCTCCCCAGGGCTAAGAAAAGACACAATTAAGCAATTCTTTTGGTGTCCAAGACTTCCAACAACCCCGTTACTGTCAGCCCTGAAAACGGCTTCATTATATCAGCGTGGCCACATCCCCTCCTCGTCCCCTGGCTCCTTGTGACACCCGGAGCGTTTGGGGGTCAGCAGCGCGTTCGGAATTTGCTCTGCAAGCTGCAATGCACTTGGGTATATATATAACATCATATAACAGAGAATAACATTTGCCAAAGAATAATATATCCGATGGAAACGAGGCGGCACAACTGGGACCCCGCGGGGATGCGCACGGAGCTCCCTGCGCTGCCCAGGTCCCACCTTGCTCACCCGGTCCTGGCAGAGATCGCACCCCAAAAAGCAGCTGGAAGAGCCCGAAAGCACCAATACAGACCTGAGCGCGCAGCGGGATAAACCTCCTTCATGCCAACGTCCCCGGCACCGCGCGGCCTCGAGCGCGGCCTCTCCCCGAGCCCCCGTCGTCACCGAGCGGCGTCCCCGCGGCGGCCGCGCTCGGGGCGAGCAGCTGAGCACGCGGGTGGCAGCTGCAGCCCCCGGAGCCTCCCCTTGTCACGCTCCATCCCGGCGCATTCGCGGGGATAACGCGGCGGAATGCGGCGAGGACAGCCGCGCCGGCCGCGCATTGCCCTCGCGACGGGCGGACAGGTGGACGGAGCCCTTCAAAGGTCCCGCCGGCCGCTCCGCTCCATCACGTTGCCCCACGGACAAATTCAGCGTCTCCAGCCCATTCGCACGGACCGGGAATAGGACCAGGACCCCAAAGGCACCCGGAGCGGCTGGCACGGAGCGGGAATGAGGACCAGGACCCCAAAGGCACCCGGAGCGGCTGGCACGGAGCTGGCGAGGCCAGCGCGGCCCCCAGCAAAGCACCGGGAATGGTTATTTACCGGGTAAATAACCCCCCCGCCGCAGCCCCGGCTCGGACACTGATCTGGATTAATTCCTCGTAATCTCGAGCTCACCGGCTAAGCCAGCGCCCAACGGCGGGGCCCATCTGGTGACACGCGGCGAGCTCGTGGGCCCCTCTTTGCTATAGGGGGTCAGATGCCACCAGCCTCTTGCTGCTTTTCCTTGGATTCCCGAAACAAGGGGATGGGAAAAGCTCCCTCCTCTGGAAAACCTGCATTGGCTGCAGCGCCCATGACCCACGTTGCTCCATCAGGGAAGAGCAGGGGCTCTTCGATTGCAACTTTTTGGGGAAAATAGATCCATCCGCACATCAGAGGAGCTTTGCTTCCCGGAAAAGCCTCTCCCCGCGGGCAGGCGGGAATGCCGCGCGTGCCGGGATGCCGATGCCGAGCATGCCGGCACGCGGGGAACGCGGGGGCCCGGCGGCGGGCAGGGTCAGTGCGGATGAAGCTGTTAGCGAAGCCGCGAGGAAAACAACATCTGTCCCTCCCGCGGCTCCGCTGCCGTCAGCGCTTCCAAGGAAAATTTTAATTGAAATTTGAAACTTTTCTTTCCCCCTCTTCTAAGCAGCTCCAAGGGCTGTTAAAGAAACAGGCAGGGGAGGAGGTGGGAGCATTCCCAGGGATTTTGCCGGTGATTTTCCCCGCTATGTCTCTGTCTCCCCCCATCCCAGTGTCACCGCAGTGTTTCAACCTGTTCCCATCTGTTTGCTGGGGTCGGGAAGGCCCGATTTGGCCATACATCAACCCAGATCTCGGCAGCGTCTGCCCTTCCCTGGCCAGGAGGGGATCCCAGCAGGACACGTCCCAATCTGGGCACCGGGAGCAGCCACCGGCTCGTGATCCCGGCTCTTCCCCTTGCAGAAAAGCGGGAGAGAAGCCAAGCGGAGCCGGCACATCCGAGCGCCCCGTCCGTCCCCTCCTCCCCAAGGAAGCCACCGGCTCTTCATTATTGATGCTCCTCGAGAGCAAAGAGCCGACGGCTCCGCGGTAAGAGGAGCAGAGCCCGGGTAAGCGGATACTTCCCGCTGCCTCCATGCCCTGCTCCGGGCAGCAATTCCATGTTTCCATGCGCTCCGTGCAAGGAGGAAGCACCAGAGCGAAACATGGGCAATAACCGGGAAGCAACTGGGCTGCAAAAAGTGGGGACCAAGAAGGACAAAGCTCCTGGGTGCTCCCATCAGGGCCACCATCGTATGAAGTGACATATCGTACGTGTCACCCCCCATCCCAGCCCCAATCCCAGCGGCTCCGCATGGGTCTCGCTGCCGAATTAAGCGCGCGCTGCTCGCGGCAACAATAATTCAACCGGCGTCTAATGCTCCACATTGTCAGGATTATCCCGATTAAGGCCGAATTAATCCTGATCTCAATGTTAACAGGATTAGCGTTCAAATCGGATTAGTTTTTAAACCAGGACCCCTTGACTAAAGGAAGGGGCCTTTCCCCACCAGATGTGCGCGCCCGGCTCCCGGCTGCCAGATGTGCGCGGGAGCAAGGGACAAATCCTGGGTCCTCCTTGGGATTAATCCAGGTACCCCGAGCATCTCGGTGACACCGGCATCCGTCACAGCCACCTCCAAGCAAACACCCTGCTAAATGCAAGTGAAAACCCGGCGTTAGGAGCTGGTTTGCCCAAGTGTCCCCTGTCCCTCTCGGTGGGGACACAGGTGGCTGCTCATCCCGCCGCTCCCCTTCCCGCTGCCTCCCGCCCTTTTCCGCTTGATGAATATTTAAGAGCCGGGATGCGCTGCAGCCTCATGAATATTGAGAGCAGCTGCATCCCCGCCACGGCCTGGGGACCATCCTGTCCCGTCCCCGGCGCCCGCTCCAGCCCCGCGCGTTTGGGGTGACATGGAGGGGGACACGGGGAATGTCCCCAATGCACCACACTGTTGAGCAGGGGATGCAATTCCCCTGTGTCCAAGCGGAGCCAGAGCCCCAAAAATATCATTTTTCCTCCCAAAGATACAGGGAGGAAGCGGATGTCATGGAAGATGCTCCAAATTCATCATCTCCGGGGCTGTGATGCAGCTGTTGGGGCTGTTATGAAGGATACGTCGCAGGAGATATAAGGAATAAACAACGTTTATAGAAACCCTGTGTCTGTCCCCGTGAGCTTGTCACCTTCAGGGACATTCGCCCCTGCGGTCACCAAAGCCGAGGCCACGTTACAGCCCCCTGCTCCGGGTTTCGCCGCCCGTGTGACGGCAGCTTCCCAAAATAAGCGAATTCCCACAGCCCTCGGGAATGCTAAAGGATCAGGAGGGAAGAGAAAGGAGCAGGGGGACAAGGGGACAAGCTCCTGCTTGAGATCCCAGGGCTGAAACCACCCGTGGTCCAAAGGGAGGGAAACCTCAGGGGACAAGGAGAGCGGCGCAGGGACAAGCGCGTCCCCCCGGCCAGGTGCCGTGCAACCACTTGCAAAAAGAACAGAAAATAAATACAAAACATTACAATTTCAACAGATTTAGGTGAAAAGAGCCCAGATCTGGGGCACTAGTCCATCACCCAGGGGACAGGTTGTGCTGATGCATCTCTCACATAAGCCACCTGGCCCCGCCGTGCCTCAGTTTCCCCATTTTTAACAAAAAAAAGATGCTGCCCTCATCCCTCCTGGGGAGCTGCAACTATAACCACCGTGACAACAGCCAGGTGAACACCTAAAGCCAACGGATAAGCCGGGATCAGCTCCCAAACAGAAGGAAACAGGGAGGAGGGGGGGCTGCCGGGCGGGATGCTGCATGGAGACGGCACGTCGCGCGCCCTCCCTCCCCTCCGCGCTCCCGTTGGGATCGCGGCAGCTTTTCCTCCAGCCCCTTTGATGCTCATTTCCAAAGACACCTGCGGAGCCGCTCGGAGGCTCCTCCTGGGCTTTTTTCCCAGCCTTTTTTTTCCGCACAGCAAGCGCAGCAGGGATGGAGAGCCCGAGCCAGGAGCATCCTGCTTCCCAACACTGGGAATGGGAAGGGATTCGGTCCCTGTGCCCTGCCCGCTTGCATCGTGATCACGGGAAGGGGCAGGAGGATGCGCAGCAGCATCAAGGCGGGGGGGGACATTCCCAGCCTGCGGCTACAGCGTCCCCGGGGGACACGGGTGGCTGCGGTGGCCTCGAGGAAGCCCCTGGCACCTGCTGGCACCGGTCACGTCCCCTGCGCAGCCACCAGCGTCCCCCCTCGGGCAGCCCCAGCTGCCGCTCGGCTCCTGCCCCACTTGGAAGCGGGGTCGGACCTGCTTTGCGCAGGAGTCTGGATGACAATTTAACTCTCATTGCATTTCCAGGAGGGGACACGGCCCCTGGAAGACGCTGAATTTGCAACGCGCAAATCCCGACCCTATGGAATTACCAGGTGAAAATAAACTCAGAGCTATAGAAATCCCTGCGCATCCGCACGTATCCACGCGCTGCCATGGATGAGCTCCAAGGAGGGCCAGGACCCAGAGCTGCTCCTGGCTCTTTCTTCCCTTTTTTTTTTTTTTTGCAATAAATCAATAAAATAAAGCAATGCTTTTGTGCCTTTCCCCGCGGTGCCAGGGAATGCCAGAGGCAGGACGTGCCCAAAGCTCGCCGGGAAGAGTGCCGGCAGCAGAATGCTTGGAAAGCACCCGCTTCCCAGGCACTTCAGGAACGAAACCCGGGAACGAGCACAAATATTGTGCGTTTTCGGACGGCTCGAGCCCGGCGCTGCCAACCAAAACGCCTGTTTTCTCCTGCAGGAAGCACAGCCCCAGCAGGGACAGCGTGCCAAGGTCATCCAGCAACGCGGGCGACCTTGGAGCGCAACCGCCGCATCCCAGCGCGAGGAGGAGGGAGAAATTTCTGCGACGAGAACGTTTCACAGGACGGGAATTGCTCCAAAGGGGCTGGCAGGGAGCACCGGTCCCCGGCATCGCCCAGGGACGCCCATCGGGGTCTCCTTTGGGCGCAAAGCAGGTTCCAGTGCAATAAAGCAAATACCGACGATCCTGCTGTTCCGCCGCCCCCGGACACGTGTGCGGCACCAAAGGGGACCCGGCTCGGTGACTCGTGCCAGCAAAGCCTTGGAGCGGGGCTCCGCGGAGCCCGGCCTTGGCTCCCTGCGGATAAAAGAGCCCTTTCCTGCTCGCGGAATGTAGGGGAGGCGAGAAGCAAGAAGGGGGGAACGTTGCCGTGCAAATGCTCAAGCCAAACGTAAGGGACAGGCACAGTGCATGCAGCGGAGGGGCCCTTCCCGGTCCCTCTCGTCCCTGCTTGGAAGCTGCAGGTCGGAGTGACCTTCCGTCTAGGATCACAGGATGGAGCCTCTCGGATGGCCGGGCATACCTGGAATGGCTTTTTCTCCCTGTCCTTTCTCTAGGTTTAAGGAAGCAGCATCCTACTCCCTGCTGCAACGGAGCAATTGCAAAACAGCAGGCTGCAAGAGTGGCTTTACACTATTTATCCCACTATTTATCCCGCATTTATCCCTTCCTTGTCTCCTTCTAACAGCTCCAACCCAAAAGCAACAAGATCCTCCTCGTGAGCTTAAAACTGCTGCAGAGATGAAAATAAAACTCCTTTGGCCCGGGAATCCTGAACGCAATCCCCAAGCTCTCCCACCCGCCCTCCGCAGACACAGGGATGCAGCAAGGCTGGAAAACCGCATGCATTTTAAATGGAAGCGTGAAAAATCAGAAGTACTGACCTTAAAGCTCCAGTAGTTGGGTTGCTAACGAACAAAAAAATAAAACAACAAAACAGAACAAAACAAACAAACAAAAAAAAACCATTAAGATTCTGCTTTGACTTTTGTTTTCCATTTGAGAACAGACTTTAAACTGCAACATTGAAACTGCTCTGGTTCCTGGTTAAAGTCCCTCCCCACGGGTCTGCTAAGCCTCATGCTGCTAAGGGCTGGCGAAGGAGAAGCAGTGGCCGGGGGAACGGGATCATGCAGCCGGATAACCAGGAACACTGTGGCGTTCCTTAGGAATGCAGAAGGGATGTGGATTAAGGAGCGGGATGCGGCTCGCGGGGTCCCTGGCGCGCGTTCACCGTCCTGGCACGCGTTTGCGAGCCGCTGCCCTCGAATCCATGCTGGAAACCGGAGCAATTTTGAGTTTTCAAGGGATTTTTCGGTATTTGCCCCCACCGCTTCCCCGCGCTGCTTTTCCGCAGCGTTTCCAGCGCTGTCAGGCCGATGTGCAGCGGGGAAGGACGGGAGCTGGCGGCAGCGAACGGGGAAGGCGGGAGCCTCCGTCCCCCGCCACCAGCGCCCAGCGAGGGACAGGGACCCGAATCCCGCTGGGACGCTCCCCCACGGCACGGGATGCAATCGCAGGATGCAACGGCATCTTTCCAGGGGGTTGCACGGCTGCTGGGATGCGCGAGGCCCCGGGGGACAACGAAGTGGCTGCAGGTGCAGCCCCAGGGGACGCAGGTCCCGCTGCAAAGAGCTTCAGGGCACGACACACTGGGCACATTGGGCACATTGGGCGCATTGGGTGCATTGGGCACATGGGGCACACTGGGCACATTGGGCACATTGGGCACATCGGGCACTGCGAGCAGAGCTGTTTGCACCAGAACCATCCCAAGGACCATATAGTCCAGAGCAGGGTAATCCCCGTACAGATGGGGCTGCAGCATCCCAAGGTTTGGAATACCAGAGCCTCGAGGAGGCGGCACATCCAGCAAAAGGGGAGGCAGATTTGGGGACAACCAACGTGACCCACCTTTTCTGAAAGAAAAGGACATTTTGATGCCTCGAATCATGCAGATTGTGGGCAGCAGAAGCAGCCGCTGAGCAATTCCTGCCTCAGCAACCTGTTATGGGGATCAAATTCTTAACTGCTCTTTCTCACGGCCGCCTATCTCTGTTTTCCGCAGCGGAATCCCCACGGCTGCAACCCGGGATTGCTGGGCACGGATACAGGATGCCTCCCGTTCCGCAAAGCCGCCTCCCACACGGAGCTCCCCGCCAGGCCCTTGGCCCCAAGATACGCACGGAAAAACATGTTTGGATTCCTCATCCTCACCGTTTACCCAAGGACCTTGAGAATTCCAAACAGATTTGCTGCCGCGGATATTAACCCTTCTGCCGACGAGGGAAACGCAAGTTTAGCCTGTGCACATCAACGCAAACCCGCTTATAAATCCACCTGTTAGACTCATACTTCAGCAGGATGCTCCAATTCCAGCTCCAAAATTGGCACGGGCGCAATTTATATTAATATCCCCTAAGACATCCACGCAGCCAAGATAAAGTTCTGCACCGAGCAAACTAGAACTGTTTAAAAAGTGATTTAAGGCAAGCGAGCGCAGGCTGCTCATGCAGACAAGCCTCGAGGCACAAAGGTCTTTTCCAAGGGCACAACCGTGACTCAGAGGCACAACCAGAAATAGAAGCCCCGAGCCCCGATCACCGGGCGCGATTAGGTAACAGACAGGACCCGAGCCCATCCCGGGGCACATAGAGCTTTTCCAAAACGCCAGGAGCTTGGGAGCAAACACCCAGCTTTAGGATGATGCTTTTTGGTGTCAAAAGGAACCATCCATCACCGCTAACGATTGCACAGTGAGCGGTTAGGGTACCATCTGCACCGGTTCTTTGCATTGCAGCCCGAATTCCTCATGCAAAGCCAAGACGTTCCAGGCTGCTGCGGATCTGCATGGGTGCGGGTGCATTTTTGCTTGCACCAAAGCACCCGTTAATGGGTGGGAAGCTCTCAGGAGCATTGCTGTGCTCCAAGCTGCACGTTTCCCTAAGGAAAAGTGGAAAAAAGGCCCCATTTCCCATCTGCTGGAGGCAACGGGGGTGATATCCCATTGGGAAGGGACCAACAGGCTGCATCTAGAGCCAGAAATTCCTTGGATTAAGCTACATGGGAAAACGTTTCTGCAACGGTGCTTCTGCCCTCAGAGCAGCCCCAATCCAACCTCCCCAAGGCTTGGATGCCATTCCCAAGGAAAGGCTGCACAGGGGCCCTTAATAAATTCAATAAATTAAATTAATTTTAGATGAACAGGAGTAAAAATTGTTACCGTCTTCCCTATCAAATCATTACCCTCTTCCCTATGAAATCGTTACCCCCTTCCCTATCAAATTTGCTCCCTCCGATGGAGAGGAAGGACAGTCCCACTCCCCCAACGCCCCGGCCACGATGCTCACGACTCTCTTCAAAGATTTTTCCTTCCACACTCTTTATTTTCCCGTCGAAGAGTCGCAGTAATTTTCCTCAGCCCCTGATATTACTGATGCTATCTCGCACCAGGCCTTGGTGTGTATTTTATTTATTATTCTAGGATGACTGGACAGGCTTATCACAAAGCCTATAAATTACATCCCCACCAAACAGCATCACTCCACCCCGAGCCAACAACAAGCTTGTCTGAATCCCAAATGGGAGAGAGTTGAGAATATTCTGGAAGAAATTCGCTCCGGGGAGCAGGGACGGGATGGGAGAGCCCGGAGCACCGCAGAGCATCCATCCTTTCCCATGACCACAGTTGTTCCTCACTTCAGGATCCCTCCCTGTATCCCAAATGCAGCCCCAGGAGAAGCAGCTTTCCAGCAGGGTTGGTTTAACTCGGCATGGAGGGAGCGGAGCAGCTGGAATTGGGAAGGGATTGACTAGATGGGATGCAAGGGATGGGAGCCGAGCGGGAAGTGGCAGGGATGGAGGGAGCAGGCCGGGAAGCGCTGCCCGGAGCATGCGGAGCGGCAGGAGCGGCAATCTGGTGCCCTGCACCGGGCCAAGCTGCAGGCGCCCATAGAAGCCCATCTGTCCCCAAGCGCAGGGCACATTTTGGAGCCACGAGCAGCCAGGCCAGCCCTTGGTCCATCCTCTGCTGCTTTTGGGTCGTTTTCCACCAGTTTAGACTTTTCCCAGGCAAAACCCACGTATTCCCTTGTGCAAACGCCCTCGATCGGGCTCTGGGGACACGATTTAACCAAGAGCTGGTGACAGAGAGGAGGTCGACCCAGTCTCACCCAGGAACCAGCCAAGGTGCCACCTCACACCGGTGCCACCAACGCAGAAGGGACCAAGCGGGAGCCCCTTCCCACTCTCCATGAAAATGCAGATGACAAGGGCGGATTTTTGCAGAGAAGAGAAAGGCAAGAGGAGAGGGCCAAGGTAGAATTAACATATCTGCGGCTCTTGCGAAGCATCAAAGGGAGATAACGGTCCGGGAGCGCATTCGAAACGACAGCCCCGTTACAAGCGATAAACCACGGCGGCAGCGCGCGCCGCAAAGCCTGGGATAATTGCGATGAAAGTCATGTCCGGGATGCTGCAGGATGATGGACTGGCTGCGATGCGGGGGCCTCCCAAGGCACAGCCGCGCGGATGGCATCCGCGCACGCTGCGATAGGGCCGCGCGCGCAAGCAGAAAAGCGCGCTTAGATGCTCATAGGAGGCCGTATACGCTCGTATAACACATGCATGCAGAGGTGCATGCTCATGCACGTGCTGCAGCGGAGGGAAAAGCACAACTGGGAAAATTTAGCCTGGGATATTTTAGTTCAGGGGGAATAAAAGCACCTTGTGACTGTCCCAGAAGGCCAGGATCTTCCCACCCAAGCGAGTCGCTGCACTGACTTCCCCCCGTCCGCAATTACAGCCCAAATCTGTTGTGATTAACAAGACGGGAGCCACCGCGTCCCTCCTAAACGGGTGGCAGCCCCAGCCCGCGCCGCCGACGGGAGGGACGGCGGCGCCGTCATCGGCTTTTTAATTAACTCATTTCCAGGAGTCCCTGTTCCTGATCGAGTCCCCCTCGGGCGCCGCGTCTTGACAAACAAAAAGTCTCCTTGAAAAATTGCAGCAAAGTGGATTTAATCTGTTTCTCCTTATTACGTTTTTTTTTTTTTTTTTTAATGCTTTTCAGCAAAGGAGGAGCTGGAGGAGAAGGAGCAGGAGGACGAGCTGGAGTCATAGGCGAACAGGGAAGAGGAGCGCGCACGGTGGGGCAGATCCATCGTTAAGGCCTTGGAAGTAGAGCAGGAGGGAGACTGGGATCCGTGGGAGCTCGGGAGCACATCTGGGATTGGGAACACTGGGGCTCGTTCTGCTCAGGTCTATCCCAGTGGCCTTGGATAGGGATTTAACCCATCCGTGCTCAAAATTAGTCCCAAATCCAGCTCCAAAGGGGCACGAAGAGGCTGCCTTGCCTCTCCGCTCCTGCAGGATGGAGATACCAAGGGATCCATCCTCCAGCTCCAGCTCCCCATGCCGAGACCCGACCTCCAGCAGCTCTTGCTGCAGGTTCATCCCCTCTCCAACTGCAACCACCATCTCGACCTACCCAAAAAGGGATGTTTTCCCCCTCCAAAAAACCCCACAAATGCCCTCGGACACCAGCAGATCCCAACTCCTGGAATACTCAAGCTGATGACAATCGTTAGGTCATTAACGCTGCTAATTTGCAGGAACGCTGCAAGGGGCATCGGCGCAAGAGCCACCTCCTGTCACGGTGCAGCCCCGTCCCCAACCGCGTGGGTTTGGCGTCGCCTCCTGCCACCCAGCGCGGTGCCGCGGCCTCGCTCCGGCCTCGTCCTCGCGTCGCTCCGGGAGCCTCGGAGCGGAGCCAGGAGTTGGGGGGGAGGAAAAAAAACGGGAAGTTGGGCAGATCAAATGGCAGAGTAGCCATGGCAACGGCACGGCCGGCGGGGACAGGAACAACGGGGACGCGCAAGGTAGACCTGGCGGCTGGCACCGCGGTGGCACCTGGCGCCTCTTGGGGCTGCCTGTGCCCCAATGCCGGGGCGAGCGCGGCCGAATGCTCCTTGGGATCCTCGAAGATCCATGGATTTGTTCCAGCTGTGAGCATCGCTGCAGCACATGGAAGCAAATCCAGGCCAGTAACAGCAGGGAATTCCAGGCATGGACAGGGATGGGCACACGCGCATGGTGGTGCACCCCTGCACGTGGCGCATCCATGCACGTGGCGCATCCATGCATGTGCTGCATCCATGCACGTGCTGCATCCATGCACGTGCTGCATCCATGCACGTGGCGCATCCATGTACCTGGTACATCCATGCATGTGCTGCATCCATGCACGTGCTGCATCCATGCACGTGCTGCATCCATGCACCTGGTACATCCATGCATGTGCTGCATCTATGCACCTGGTGCATCCATGCATGTGCTGCATCCATGTACGTGGCACATCCATGCACCTGGTACATCCATGCACATGCTGCATCCATGCACGCAGCAGGGGCTGCAACGCTTGCACGGAGCGGGATGCACCAACGGCTGCGCGGTTGCAAGTGGAAAACAGGCGACGCTGCCGCTTTCCCTGCAAACCTGCTGGATCACGGACCAAGCGCATCCCAGCGTCATTCCCCACGGGAAAGCGCTCAGCATCCCGCAAGCACCAAGGATCCCATCACGCTGCTTGTTTCCTACTTCACCGCGACTTCCAGAGCTGCTTCCCAACTTGGTACATGAATTCCCGGGAGCAGCTGGGGCATCCGCGGGACCTCGGCTCCCGCTGACCTAGTTCCAGACCAAGCTCTCCGGGCCGCGGCCATGGGAATGACCGCGCTAAATGGGAGCAGCCGCGGGAATAACGGCACTAAATCGATGGGGCGGCTCTGGCTGCAGCGGGGGGCCCTACGGAAGCTCCCGTTGGTAGAGCCGCTTCCAACATCCCCTTGGAAAGGACGGGATTGGATCCAGGAATGGGCATCGCTCCCTTCCTGATCCCTGCGGGCATCCCGGAGCACCGGGCACCTAGTGCGAGCGCTGCTGCTGCTCCAGCAAAACCCCCTGCGTTATTCCTTAGGGAATAACGGGATGGGGTCAGGCACTGCTTTTAGGGATACGGATCCCGCTCCGGTCCCTGTCCCCGCGGGAGCCACGCGAGGACAAGATGGATGCCGGGATCATGCCAAGATTCCGGACATCTCCTCCCTGCATCCCGCTCGGAGCCACCTGCGCGGCGGAGTCTGGGATGCTCCGGGGGCCCACGGAGCCGGGAAGCACCGGGAGCTTTGGAAAAGGGACACCCCAGGGAGAGGGACATAGGGAGGGGGAACAGGATATCTAGGAACCAGGATGGGGTAAGGAAAACAGGGATACTGAAGGGTTAGGAAAAGCAGGGAATATTTGGGCACCGGGATATTGGTGGGGAGGAAGGGGGCACTGGGGAAACAGGGGACTGGGATGGGGGAACATGAGGATACCGAGAGAGCAGAAAAACCTTGGGATGGGATATCTGGAGACTGGGATATTGGGAGACACAGGGGAAAGAGGGATATTTAGGGATGGAGGAATGCAGGGATACCAAGGGGTAGGGGAAAAAATGGGTATGGAATAATCGGGGAGCAGGATATGGGGAGCAATGGGATGATAAGGATATTCGGGATAAGGGTAACTGGGGAGTGGGATGGTGGCACATGAGAATATGGAAAACCAGGAACCGTGGAAGAGGAGAAGACAGGGATAATCGGGAAGGTATGGGGGGAAGGAAGGACAAGAGGACACGGGGGGACAGCGGGGACACCCGTGCGGTGCTGTGAGAACGGCGGGACTCGGCGTTCCCGCTCGCCGGGCCCATCCCGCTTGCCCTTTCCCTGCTGCCGGCCCGTGATTTATGGCCCTTTCGCCGCTCCCTCCCACCCCCTGTGTCCCCTGCAGAAAAAAAAATAATAATCCGGGAACAAAGGAGGAAATCGGATCCGGCCCCTGGCGGCTCGCGGCCCGGCCGTGTGCGCTGGCCGGTTGGCAACGGCGTTTGATCTCCGGAGGAATTCCTGCCTCCTCGCGCTGCTCCGCTGCCCCGGCGGCATGAGGGGCCCCGTCCTGCCCCGCGCGGGGCTCCCAGCGCCCGCATTCCCGAGGCCGGAGCCGCTGCTCCCTTCCTGCTCAGCGTCTGCCCGGGCGCCGCGGTGCGGGCTGCTCCCTGCCCTACATTCCCGGGATATCAGATCCCGCGCCCCCGGCACCCACCCGGCGTCGCCCGGGAACGGGCCGGACGCTCCCTCCCCGGTGGGGGCATGAATCACAGTGCCGCTCCGCCCCGGTGCCAGGTGTGCCGCTACCTGCCGCCGGCGCTGCGGATTTTTCCTCCTCGGGCTCCCAGCTTCTCCCCGTTGCGCTTGGCAGCTCCCAGCTGGAGCAGCCCCTGGAGCTGTTGGCAAGCTTGGCCCATGGCCCCGTCTGCAGGAGATGCTGCTCCGTGACCGGGGAAACTGAGGCAGCGAGAGGCTGGCCCGGCAGCACGTGCAAAACGGCAGCGAGAGCCCTGCTGGCCTCGCTGCGGGGAGCTGCACTGTACTGTGTTGCACGGAGCCATGCGATGCTGCAGAGCATCATGTCGTGTTGCATTGTGCTGCACCTTGCTGTGCTGCACCGTGCCATGCAATACTGCCAAGCACCATGCAGTGCTGCATGGAGCCCTGCGATGCTGCAAAGCATCATGCCATGCTGCACCGTGCCGTGCTGCACCATGCCGTGCTATACCGTGCTGTGCTGCACTGTGCCATGCAATACTGCCAAGCACCATGCTGTGCTGCACGGAGCCATGCGATGCTGCAAAGCAACATGTCGTGTTGCACCGTGCTGTGTTGCACCTTGCTGTGCAATACTGCCAGGTGCCGTGCTGCAAAGCATTGTGCTGCATTGCACTGTGCTGCACCGTGCCGTGTTGCACCATGCTGTGCAGTGCCGTGCCGTGCCGTGCAGTGCAGTGCCGTGCCGTGCAGTGCCATTCCAGCGATGCCTGGCCCTGCGCCCCGAGCACGTGGCACCCGCTGTCCTTGGCAGAGGCTCGGGGCAGCTGGCCCCACGGCTGGGCCCAGAGCCACCGCGGGTCATGGGGAGCCCCCAGGCCCCTGCCTGGTGCAGGGAGGCGACTTGAAAGCGGCCCCACGGCCCCGTCCCTTTCATGCGGCTCCCGCTGCAGCCTGACCCCGCGCACAAAGCGCCCGGGAGCCATTTGAATGTGAAAAGGGGCCTGAGCGCCAGGCCCTGACCTTCAACCCGCGGGTGAGCGCGGCCGTGCCGGGCGCCGCGCGCCGCTGTGCCGGGGCCCAGGGCTGCCGCCACGTGACCGGCGCTCCCATTTTGTGCCGGCGCCGCTCCCCGGGGTCCTGGGAGGTCGGTGCTGCGATCCGGGTCGTGGTGTGAGCGGGGACGTGGGGCTGCCCCCGTTTCCGAGGGCTCTGGGCACGGGGAGGTGTCGGTGCTGAGCTGCATCCCGGCCCATTCCTGAGTCCCCCTGCATCCCTGTCCATATCCCCGTGCCGCATCCTGGTCTCCCTGCATCTCTGCACCACATCCCTGCCCCACTTCCCTGCATCCCTGCCCTGCATCCCGGCCTCCCAGTCGCACACCCCCATCCCCGCCTGCATCCCTGTGTCTCCACGGCCACAGCCCGGGATATCGATCCGCTGAGCCTTGAACTCCGCTTTGCACCATCCCCGGGGAGGCGCCGGCAGCTGAGGCCGCCTGCTCCGTGCCGGGAGCCGTGGGGACGGCCGCGTCGGGTCCGGCGCGCTGGAGCCGGGACCAGCCTGGCGTCGGGTCACCGCTCCCTCCCGCCTGCATCCGCATAGGGCCCCACTGCCACAGCCACTGGTGTCACCTCTAATCCCGCATTGGGGACAATGCGACAGCTTCAGTGACGGCCAGGAGCGGCTTTGTTCCTATCTGACCCGGCCACCCCAGCCGTTCCCCCTGCTGCTGAGCCCTGTTCCGCTGTCCCTCATCCCAGCTCCGTGGCCACGTGAGCCTCATCCCAGGGCAAAGCCCTTTATTCCCCCTGCGGATGCCAGCCGGGGGCTCTGGGCAGGCGCTGCTCCTAGATGCAGGTCTCGCTGGTGCTGGTGCTGACGGTGCTGGTGTCGGTGACGGTGGCAGCGCGGAGCTGCTCCAGGTGCTGCAGCCGTCGGGTCAGCTCCTGCACCTGCTGCTCCTGCTGCGCGCCCAGCGCGGCCGCCGGCGCCTGCCGCCGCCGCAGCTGCGTCTCCAGGCG
>JAWLRI010000288.1:213626-241413 GCA_034781795.1 Crypturellus tataupa
CCGGCGCTCGCTCCGCGATGCCCCTTGCTGCCCAGCTAGCGCGGCGCGAGCGCTGGCGGCTCCCGGGATGCCCAGCGCTGCCCCGGAGCCCTGGAGAGGGACCAGGGCATCCTGGTGGCCGCTCGCATTCCCGCCGGGAGCGCTTCCCTGCCGCCCGCGCTCCTGCCGCCGCTCGCGTCTGTCTCTCCTGCTCCCGCTCTGCAGCGCCTCGACGCTCCCCGTGTGGCTCTGGGTAGGGTTTTTTTTGTTCCTCCCTCATGAAATGTCACCGTCCCCCTCAAACGCATCACGTGGGCTGGGTGCCAGCAGCCGGGCATGTCCCCGCGCGGGCCACCGCGCCGCCCCGCTCCCTTCCCAACCGGCTCCCTCCGGCCGCATCCCGGAGCCGCCAGGAGCCCCCAGGCCGGAGCGGCTCCGGGGCAGCCTCGGGGCGGGCGGCCGCGCAGCCCTTCCCCGCGCGCTTCGCTTGCCAAATGCAATTAACGCAAATGCACCGAGGACCCCGGGGCAGCCGCGCGGCCGGCGGAAACCACCCGTGTACCGACCCTGTGCGTCCACGTGAGGCCCCTGGTACCCGCGTGCAACCTCCTTGCACCCACGGGCATCATCCTTGCACCCATGCGCATCATCCTTGCACCTGTGGGCATCATCCTTGCACCCCTGAGCATCATCCTTGCACCCGCGGGCATCATCCTTGCACTCACGGGCATCATCCTTGTACCCGTGAACATCATCTTTGCACCCACGGGCATCATCCTTGCACTCACGGGCATCCCCTTTGCACCTGCAAGTGGTCTCTTGCACCCGTTTGCAGCCCCTTTGCACCTACATGCAACCTCCTTGCACCCATAGACATCATCCGTGCACCCATGGGCATCTCCTTTGCACCCGCGTGCGACCTCCTTGCACCCACGGGCATCATCCGTGCACTCACGGGCACCCCTGTTGCACCTGCGGGTGGCCTCTTTGCACCCATTGGCAACCCCTTTGCGTCTACATGCAACCTCCTTGCACCCATGGGCATCATTGCACCCATGGGCACCTCCCTTGCACCCACGGGCATCATCCTTGGCACCCACGGGCAACCTCCTTGCACCCATGGGCATCATCCTTGCACCCATGGGCATCTCCCTTGCACCCATGGGCATCATCCTTGGCACCCGCGGGCGGCCTCTTTGCACCCATGTCCCAGGCAGAACCAAGGCAGAACCGGGAGCCGAGTTTCTCCCTTCCCAAAGCCCTCAAAACGCCGCCGGCAGCACCGTGGCCTCAGCAGTGCTCCAAAAAACCCAATTTGCACAGATTTAAGACCCTCCAAAGGGCACTTTGCTGCTTCATGGAAGCCGCGGAAGGAGCCTCGTTTTGCAGGACGCAGCCAGGGCCGGAGCGACGCCGAGGACGCGCGTCCCCGCTCCAGGCCGCGGTGTCACCGCTGTCCCCCATCCCCGCAAGCCCTTCAGAGCCACCAACACTGCCCCAGTGTCTGCCCGGCCCCGGCGCACAGGGCTCCATTATACAGCCCTGAACCGAGATGCTGCAGCACCAAAGGATGCCCCGTTTTGCCCTGATTTAAACCCAAATGCCACCAGCACCGGTGTCACCAGCACCAGCGGCACCGACCTGGCATCTCCCCGCTGCTCCCTTTCCAGATCCGCGCTCTCTACCCATTCGGGAGCCGCACGAGGGAACCGTTTAAGGCGAATCGGAGCGAAATGCGAAAATTAACAATTTACAAACAGCTTCGCTGAGGTCCCGGTTTCCCCCTTCCCGAGCAGGAGCCGCTAAACGGATCCGAATCCCTGGCTGCACGTTGCTTCCGATGATGGGAATTACCAGCCCTTTCCAAAGGCTGCAGGAGGGGATAAAAACGGGGAAAAAAAGCCCTTTTGGGGTGACCAAAGTGGCTCCCTTGGCCGTACAAGCAGCTGAGGACACGGCTTTATGGTTGGAGCGGGGCCAGGAAAAGAAGCTGCCAAAACCCACAACAGGATGAAAAAGCCCCAATTTCCACTGCAGCAGCTTCCCGGGAGCAAAGAGGCTCTTGGAAAGGGTCAAGAACCCCTTGGGGTTCGTTTTCGGGAGCGAGACGGGCTCATTAACGGGCATCATTAGGCGGCTGCGGGTGACCCCGGGGCTGCCGGCGCCGCTTTCATCTCGCGCAGACAGAGGCAGGACGAGATCCGAGAGCCGAAACCTCGGGAACGCACACAGGGACGCGGGCACCGGCACCTGGCCATTCCCGGCCTTTTCCAGGGCAAGGAACAAGCTCTTTCCGGAGAGCTGCCGTCCCGATGCTTTCTAGGACTTTGCAGCCTGCACCGCGTGAAACCAGGGCACCCAAAGGGGCTTTTCCAGCCTTAAAACACAAATCCCATGGGTATCCCAGGTGGAAAACGCGGGATGGGCAACCGGAGCACAAAGCAGAGTGAAATGCAATGCCCAGACCCGCGTCCCTCTCCCCTTTGGGGATAACGTGCCTGGGTTTTCCAGCGCCCCGGAGCCTGGCGGACCCCGCTATTCCCAGCTCCACTTCCTCCCGGCAGCATCCGGAGCGAGGAGGTTCCTCCTCCCTCCCTGCAAACGGGGATTGGAAGGGGAGCCGCAAGCGGCGCCGAGGCCCCGCGGGGACGACGGGGAGGGAAGCGAGCGGGAAGGGAGCGGAGGGGCTGCTGCTCGTCCCGGTACTGACCTGGTGACTTTAAACAGAGGGAACAGAGTCCGGGCTTCTTCCCTCCTGCAAGGCGGTGGAGCCCTGGGGAGGGACAGGAAAGGAGGACACTCATGAATGGAGGGATCCGGACGGAGCCGCGTGTCCCCGGGGACGGAGAAGCGATCGGAGCAGCCCCGCACGCAAGGAATCCCATGGGAAACATCGTGGGGGAACCCGGAGCGCAATATCCCAGGATCGCGGCGTGCGCTCGGAGCAGTGCCGGGGATGGCAGCGCACGGACACGCCGAGAGCGAGCGGATCGCCTTAAAAACGTCACGGCAAAGAAAGGAGCCGCGCGGAATAAAAGCGGAAAATCCGCCCTAAACGCCCTTTATTCATTTGTTTTGATGATGGCAGCGCGGGTTTAATTATTTACGGCGCGTTTTGTAACGTGCCAGCAAGCGCGCAGCGGTGACAGCGGCTCCGGGCGCGCACGCGCCAGGTGCCCAGACGGAGCCGCTGGGAACGGGGCATTAAATCTGCGTCTCGCGCTGAGTTTTCCATAGGGAAAAAATGCCAGGTTTTTCCAGCACGGATTCCCATGGAAGGGAAGGGAGCGGATGTTTGCATTGGGGCTGCCCAGCCTCGCGCCTTCGCTGATGGGGCTGATGATTCCTATTGAGCACCGTAACCTTTCCAGGATTTTCCCTGGAGATGCTCGGCGGCGGCGCAGCCCCGCGCGTTCCGGAGCGGCTCCGTACGGCACAGGCAAGGATGGAGCCGCTCTATCGCAACGTCCTTGAGCACCCTTGAGCGCAGCGGGTGCGGAAAAGCCTCCAAAATCCCCAAACCGCTCCGCACGGATCCCTCCCCGCTCCCGCCACGGATGCAGCTGCAAAAAGGCGGCAAGCGGGAAAGAGGAGGGAGAAACAGCCGGGTTGGGGGGAAGAAGCTGTTGGGAAGGGAAGGCTTAAGGGATGCGGTGCCCAGCTGGATGCTCCCAAAAGCATCCGGAGACGAGCGGCTCCGAGGGCGCATTCCCTGCACGAGGGCGATGCTGCGGGCGTGCGCACCCGCTCGCTTGGCCATGTGCTTTTAATGAGGCATCCAGTGTTTTCCGAATCCTGTTGGAAACATTAATTCTGCTGCAACGAGACAGATCCCGCAGGCCTCGGGCACCGCCGGGGCCGCCTGTTGAGCAGGCGAGCGGGTAAACGGCTGCTCCGAGCGCTGCTGCTCGCACGGAATTTTGCACGGAGCGAAAGGGACCCAATTCTCCAGCCTCATCCTCCGGATGCTGCTCCGCATGGGGAGGGATCCGCCATGAAGCAACCAGGGTGGCACTGGTGCCTCTCAAGGACACGACACAAAAACACCAGGGTTCAGCCCACGGAGCAGCTGGATTATTCCATATGTGAAGATCCCGATGACACTTTCCGCCCTTTTCTTTTTTTGGGGGGGCAAAAAGCTGCCTCGCGAGCTTGAAAGCCACAAGCAGGAGCAGCGCTCGCATCCCACGGGAAGGGGCGCGCGCTCCGTGCCAAGCGGAGCCGCCTGGCAGGTGGCAGCTTCACACCCGCTCCCTGCGTCCCCCGCCCGCGCCAGATGGACGGGATCGGGATCGGGATCGCGGCGACAGCGGCGGCCGCGGCTCAGCCAGCGGGCCCAGGCGTTCGGCAGCTGCGGCGGCACCCGGAATAGCCGGGACCGGCTGGCGGTGGGAGCGGGAGCGCCCGGTGCCAGCAGGGAATGCGGCTGGAAGCGCTGCCAGCGCCACCGGCTGCGGGTCGCGCCCGCGAGGAGCGGAGCAGAAATGCGGCCAAGGGGCAGGCGTTTGCACCGCGAAAACCGCCTGGTTCTCCCGCTGTTTTGCAGTTGGGCCCGTTGCAAGACAAAATGTCGCGTTTAGGCAGAAAGGCCCCCGAAAATGAACCAAAAGCCCCCCAAAACGAACCAAAAGCTCTCAAAAACAAGCCAAAAGGCGCATCTGCTATTCCCAAACGGCGGTCGCGTTGCCATGGGAGTCGCATCCACCCTTCACAGCGTCGGGAAGTGCTGGGGGTAACGAGGCCACCTAATGGGAGCCCCGTTGGGACACCCGGACAGGAGACCTGGTGTCCCTGAGCCCTGGGTGCCCACGGGATCACTCGGAATCCGGAGCAGGGCCGGGACTGGGAGCGACTCCCTTGATCCCGCTCTCCCGGTCACACCGGCTCCCAGTCCGGGAAGCCCAGGTGCCGCTTCCCCCCGTTGCAATGGGAACATTTTGACATTGGGGGAAAAAAAAACCCCACTCCTAAGCCCTTCCCCACCTCCTTCCTCTTCCTCCCACCCCCGGGCAGCCCTCGCAATCAGCCCGGCTGCTGGAGAGGAATTTTTTCCCTCATTTGCATCATCTCCATTTATTCCAAAAGTGGAAACTGTGCAGGGGGAGGGAAAAAAAATCCCTAAAAAGAGCTGACAGCAAAGTTTTATTATCCACATTGGGCGGCGGGGAGAAAAGCAGTAATTTTTTAGCGAGCGCTGGAGCATCTTTTCTGAGCGCCTCTGGGTGCTGCGGCACCTGCAGCTGGGGGTGGCAGGGGGACAAGTCCTGGTCGAGTGGCCCGAAGGCCACCCCGTGCAGGGACAAGGTGCCACGGGTCCGTGTTGGGCTCCCTGGTGCAGCCGCACACAGGGGAACTCCGGGGCAGAGCTGGGCCCGGAGTGAGAAGGAACATCCCATGCACCCACACCAGGACAGTGGGATGCAGTGGGATGCTCCCAAGCCAGGCCCATGGGATGCAGCGGGATGCTCCCATGTCAGACTTGCAGGATGCACCCGCATGCTCCCATGTCAAGCCCGTGAGATGCTCCCAAGCCAGGCCAGCGGGATGCTCCCATGGGATGCAGCAGGATGCTCCCATGTCAGGACAGTGGGATGCAATGGGATGCTCCCAAGCCAGGTCCATGGGATGCTCCCATGGGATGCATCAGGATGTTCCCAAGCCAGGCCAGCGGGATGCAGGGGGATGCTCCCATGTCAGGCTCACGGAATGCAATGGGATACTCCCAAGCCAGGTTCCTGGGATGCAGCAGGATGCTCCCATGTCAGGACAGTGGGATGCAGGGGGATGCTCCCATGTCAGGCTTGCAGGATGCAGCAGGATGCTCCCAACCCAGGCCCATGGGATGCAGCAGGATGCTCCCAACCCAGGCCCGTGGGATGCTCCCAAGCCAGGTCCATGGGATGCAGTGGGATGCTCCCATGTCAGGGTCATGGGATGCAGCAGGATGCTCCCAAAACAGGCTCGTGAGATGCAGTGGGATGCTCCCAACCCAGGCCCATGGGATGCAGCAGGATACTCTCAGGCCAAGCTCCCTGGATGCGGTGGGATGCTCCCATGTCAGGCTCGCGGGAAGCAGCAGGATGTTCCCAAACCAGGCCTGTGGGATGCAGCGGGATGCTCCCAAGCCAGACCCATGGGATGCTCCCATGTCGGGCCCCAGGGATGCAGTGGGATGCTCCCAAGAAAGGCCACGGGATGCAGCGGGATGCTCTCATGTCAGGTCGCGGGATGCAGCAGGATGCTCCCATGTCAATCCTGCGGGATGCAGCACGATGCTCCCTTGTCGATCCCGCAGGATGCTCCCTCGCTGGGGCATCATGGTGGAGCGGGGCTGTGCCGAGGGGATCAATACGCGGCACAGAATTGATCCCGCTAATTGAGCCCCTTGGCGGCAGCACAGGGAATCCGGAGGGGGAAGGACAGGGAGGCGGGAGCGGGTGTTTCCGCTCAGCCCGGGACGATGCTGGATCTGGGAGAGGGAGTCAGGACCACACGGAGGGACCAGCCCTTCCTCCTCCTCCTCCTCCTCAGCATGGGGCTGGCTCATGCCCATGGCAGACCTGGCTTTTCCCACCTTTTCCAGAAAAAAACCCGGGCACAGGTCAGCCGAGCGCCTTGCCAAGGTCACGAGGGAGCCAGGCCCCGTGCCACCCCCGTCACCTCCTGGCTGGGTGCGGGTACCACGTTGGGTCTCGGTGTCACCCGCAAGGCTGAGGACACCCATGGAGCCGGTCACCACCGTCCCCAGGGAGGAGCCAGGAGCAAGACACGAGGCCGGAGCATCCAAGCAGCCCTCGTACACCAGCTCCTGGCCAGGAATAAAGACCTCAGCGACGAAGACACCAGCCCTGGGCACCTCTGCCAGGACCTGCAGCCCCCTCTTGTTTTCACCACCCTCATCCTTGGCCCCCAGGGCACTTTGCAGCCCCCGGGCTCTTCTCTTGGGCACAGGGAGCCGTTGGCAAGAGCGCAGAGCCATAATTAGCGGGATAATCAGCCCCTGGAAACCGCATCCCTCATGGAAAGGGGGCAACAGCCCCTGTGTGGGTCTGGCCACCCCGCTGGGGCTCTGCCCTGGGGGCGCCGTGGGGCTGGGACCCCGCACGGTGGGGCAGGATGGGACACGCTGCACCCCGGGGACAGGGCCAGGGTGGGCGACACTGGCGCCAGGGGACCCATCTGCAAGCCCTGGGTGCCCAAACTGGCGCAGCAGGACGGGGGCACCCGCACCCCGCGCGGCGCCAGGAGCGGAGCGGGCGCAGGGGGCTCCTTCCTGCCCCGTCTGCCCCAAGAGCGGGTCACCCCCCGCCCTGTCCCCTCCTGCAGCTCCCGTGCAATCCCTCCCGCACCCCGAGAGACGCCCGCGAACGGGCGCTGCTGCCCAGGGGCGTTTTTCAGGGCGAAGCACCCCCAAAACGGGCAGCGGAGCCGGCGAGAGAACAATACGGGGAGAACAATAGAGGGGCGAGCGGCGGCGACATCGGCGACGAGGAAGACAAAGGGAGCTCCGCTGGTGGCAGCAGCGGCCCCGGGGCGGGGGCCACCGGCCCCCCGCGCGCGTGGGCACCCCCGCCCTGGCGCAGGCACCTGCAGCGCCCGGCTCCATCCCGCATCCCTGCTCGTATCCCAGCGCTCGCTCCCGCATCCCTGCTCGCTCCCGTATCCCAGTGCTCGCTCCCGCATCCCTGCTCGCTCCCGCATCCCGGCGCACACACCCACACGCCGGCGCAAGCGTCCCCATGGGAGCCCCGGTCCCCATCGTCCCCAGCCGCGCAGGGGACAGTGGAGCGGCTAGCGGGGGGGGACAAGGCAGTTTTGGGGGGTTATTTTAAGCGCCCCCGCCCCAACCCGGGGCCGTTTTTTTGCTCCGGCGCCGCGGGCTCTGTTGTCGCTTTGTGCTTCATCCGCAGCCGGGGTCGGGGGGGACCAGGGGGAGGTGGGGAGCGGCGCGGAGACCCCTCCTGCCCCTCCGGAGCTGTCGCCAGCCCCGGGATGGGGGGGACACACGCCGAGACCCCCCCCCTCCTCCACCAAACCCCCCCAAAACGGCAGCACCCGCGACGGAACAACCGCAGCCGCGGGGACCCCCCCAATCCCGGGGACCCCCGACCCGCCGCTCCCCCGCGAGGCTCCGGTAGCGGCGGCTCGGAGGGAGGAGGAAGGAGTGGGGGGAAAAAAACACAAATAAAAGGGAAAATTAAAGGGAAAAAAAATAAAAAGGGGGGAAGGAAAATAAAGCAAAAAGCACACAAATAAAAAAAAATACCTGCTACTTAAGAATGGATGCACATAGTGAGAGTGACATGCCTTGGGAGGGTGTATTCCCCATCGCGGCGCCGCTCCGCTCCGCGCTGCGTCCCCGTCCCCGTGTCCCCGTCCCCGCGCGTGGCTGCGGCCCGGCCCGGCCGTGGCGAGGGAGGGGGGGGGGAACGGGCGGGAACGGCGGGGACGGGGGGGGACGGGCCGCCCAGGAGCGAATGGGAAAAACACCTGAGCTCATGATGGACGAACGGGCGGGGAGCCGCCCCCCCGGCGCTGCCTCTTAAAGGCCCCGGCGTTGGAATCGCGCGTGGGCGGGGGCCGTGGGGGCCGTGGGGGGGTCGGTCGTTTCTTCATTCTCCTCCTTGCGGCGGTTTTTTCCCACCTGCGTTGGGGGTTTGGGGGCTTTTTGGGCACACGGGCGGTGGCGTCGATGGGGCTGTCGGGGACAAACGAGGCAAATGGGGGGGGGGGAGCTGCCACAGGCCCCCGCTGCCACCCAGATGGTCCCGCTGGCACTAAGTGACTCCAAAATCTCCCTGCGAGCGGACAGGGTGCAGCTGGATGGGGGTTCGGTCCCCTGCAGCCGGGGGTCCCCACCAAGGCGATGCCGCTGGGTGGAAGCCGGGCACCAACGGGACAACTTTGGTTCCATTGGGAGAACATTCCTGCAGCAAGAACCTTTCCCATTGCCGGGGATGCGCTCGGAGACGGGACTGGGACGCTCCCTGCAGCAGGATGTCCCACCGGGACACACGCACAGGGCCCTCCCGGATGGCGTCGCATCCCGCCGGCTGCTCCATCGCATCACGGCCACTCGCGGTGCCCCTGGAAGCGCGCGGCACGGAGCGAGCGGGGACGCAGCCCCGGGCACGGGGACACAGGGAGGGCAGGACGCGGAGCTCTTAGTGCCGGCGAGCGGGAACGAGACGGAGGGCAGAAGGCGGAGGCGGGAAGGATGAATGAAAGCGGAGATGGAAAAAGACCCCGAGTTACGGTCAGGGCCGGGAGCGCTCGGAGACGTGATGCAGGGTGAAGTGTTCACAATACGGAGCGTACGTCGGCGCGCGGCGTCGCGCTGGTAGCCAGACCCGCATGAGCTAATGCTCCCTCCGGCACCGAAATCCCTCTGTTAGTACCAAGCGCTGCTCCTGACGCTCCTCGGGAAGGATCCGCGGCTGCCGGCGTGGAGCGGGGATGGATCCTGCTTCCCAGCTCCTTGGTGTCCGCAAGGAGTAACTTGGAGGCGCTTTGGGAGAGCTGGGAATGAGGATGGATGGACAGACGGATGCAAGAGGACGGATGGGCAGACGGATGCAGGAGGATCGACAGACACACGGATACAGGAGGATGGATGGACAGACGGATGCAGGAAGATGGATGGACAGACGGATGCAGGAGGATGGACGGACAGACAGACGGATACAGGAGGATGGATGGACAGACAGATGCAGGAAGATGGATGGACAGATGGATGCAGGAGGATCGACAGACACACGGATACAGGAGGACGGACAGACGGATGCAGGAGGATGGATGGACAGATGGATGCAGGAGGATGGACAGACGGATGCAGGAGGATGGACGGACAAACAGATGCAGGAGGATGGATGGACAGACAGACGGATGCAGGAGGATGGACAGACGGATGCAGGAGGATGGACAGACAGATGCAGGAGGATGGATGGACGGATGCAGGAGAATGGATGGACAGGTGGATGCAGGAGGATAGATGGACAGACGGATGCAGGAGGATGGACGGACAGACAGATGCAGGCGCTGGGACTTCACACCCTCCTGAGCAGAGGCAGGAGCTCAGGCAGCGGCGAGTCCAAGCGAGGCGGCAAAACGCCGCTAAATGACCCAAAACGCGGCCTAATTGGCACATCTATTTCCGAACAAGTTGCGCATTCCCTTCTGAGCGCCAGTCACTTCAAAAACGCATTAAGGAGAAATATTTGAAAGCTAAAATGTATTAAACAAGCACTCCATCCTCATCAGCGCGGAGGTTACGGCCCCGCGCTGCTCTCCTTCCAATAACCTTGCGCGCGAGGCGCCGCCGGCGCTCAGAAAGCCATTAAAAACATTAAAAACATTAAAAACATTAAAACAGCCCCGTGTCCCCACCCAGGGGCCAGGATGTCACCAGCGCTGGCAGGCACCAAAGAGCCCTCACCTGCAGCAGCCACCTGCAAAACCCCAAGACTTGTTGCAAGGAAAAGCGGGCAAATCCCTTTCCCGGAGCATTTGGTGGGTGAGGAAAAATGCAGAGAGGGCAAATTGCAGCTATAGAAATGGGAATTTAATATTAAAAAAGGGGGAAAAAAGGCAGTTAGGGCATAGCCAAGTGCAGAGGCAGAAAAGAGCAGATGACAGAGGAAAGATGCTCTTAAAAGATGCTCTCAAAAGATGCTCGCCAAGATGAGTGCCACCGCGGGCATCACTCGGGTACCCAGCGCTGACACGCAGTGGCACGGCCAGAGGTGACACTGGCCCCCCGGCTGGGGACGAGCCACCCGTGTGATGAGTTTGCCATGCGGATCGCGGTCCTCGGGGAGCACCCGCGCCCGCCTGCCCTGTATTTTTAATCGCTCTTCCCGCCGAGGCAGCCCACACACATCTGTCCCCATGGAGCACATGCTCCGCGCGCGGCCGACGCTTCCATATATACCGCGGCGCGTCACGCTGCAGCCCGCGCCTCATCCCGACGTGGGAATGAGGGGGACGGATCCTCCCTCCGGACACGCTGGTGGCACCCGGTGAGCTGGGGAAAGGCAAGGGGGACAGCGGGGCCACGTGTGTCTTGTCACCTTCCTGATGTCCCATGCGCCAGGTGCCACCTCTCCTACAAGATTTTAAGCAGCCCCCTCTGCCCATCCTGATGGTCCCGTTTGCAGCTTAGGGATTTGGAATTTAATTAGGGAAACTGAGGCACGGAGCACCCCGGCGCTTTGCCAGGAGGTGCCGCCTCCATCCCGGAGAAATCCCCCTTCACGGAGAATGTGGGAAAATGAGCTGGGGGAGCCAAGGAAAACACTTAGGAAAGGGGAAACCCTTGCAGAATCCCAATAAATTCCCGAGGCTGCTGCATGCGGGGATGAAAAGGGAGGAGATGCCACGTGGTGAATGGAGAGGCCTCGGGAAGGGATGAATAATGCATGGATTGGCAGGTGTGCAGCAGCAAAGCCAGTGCCGGCAGGTAATTTATTGTCTTGGAAAGGGACCTTTTGCCACCGCCGGCTCCTTTTCCAGCTGCAAGGAAGCCGGTAGCCCATCCCGGAGCCTGTCCGTGCCTGTTTTCCATTGGGAATGGCTCTGGAAAGCTCCTGGTATGGAGCAAGCTCTGGGACAGGGCGATGCCCAATGCTGCAGTGATGCCCAATGGCCCCAAATCTCCAGTCCAAAGCAGAGGGGGCTCTGGATTATCGGGATCGCAATCCCTATGGAGCCGCAGGGGCCACGGAGCCGCTGGAGCTCTCATGCCCGCAGGGTCTTGCTCCGCTGCCGCTTCCCGCTGGGCATCGGGAGCAGGAAGAGTCTCCATGGCAACAGCGGGCAGATGTGACCGTTCCTCGGCATTCCCGGCTACCGCGAGACCAGCCGAGAGGGCATCGGGGATGGGCACTGCCTTCCCCGCCAGCACCACCCGGATCGCAACAGGAGACACCAAATTGCCCAAAATTTTGCAGCAGGAATTGGACAAGGTCGTGCGGGAGGACAGGGATGTGTCACCCACCATCATGGTCCAGCTCCGTCCACCTTCACTCCATAAATTTGGTCCTACAAGGTCCTTTTCCTCCTTCCCTACACCTGCTCGGGGCTTTGGGAAGTGCTCCAGCATTCCCAGCGGGACACAACTCCGCTCCTAATACAGGGAGAACCAGCAGGCGCTTTCCCAGCTCCCTTCCTCCCGCAGCGCTAAGCGGATTTAGCAGCAGAAGCAGCAGCTCCGCTGGCTGCCGGGATGACCGGCATTCCCGTTGGCCGGGCGCAAAGCCCCGGATGATCCGGGAGCCGAGATCCCCCCGGAGCGGGGCCGGGAAAGGGGCCCAGATTGGCGGGGGGAAGGCGGCTGAGTCACGGCTCGCACCTTGCAAATGCCGCGGGCGAGCTCAGCTGCGGAGCGGAGCCGCCTGCCGCCGCCGGCAGGACGGGAGCCAGCGGGAAGGGGACGCGGAGGAGGCGCCGGAGGCGGCTCCGCGGCTCCGCTCCAGCCCGTGGGACGCAGCCACCGGGGACCGCGGAGCCCCGGTGTCCATAGGGGACAGGGAGCGCTCGCCCCGCTGCTCCTCCTTGCACCCCAAGCAAAGCGCGTGATGGAGAAACAGGAATAACAGCCGCTTTTCCCATTTTTATTATTATTTTTCCAGGATAGCAGAGGTTTTGCTGAGGTTTTTCCAGGCCCTCGTGCTCCCGAGGCTGAATTTCCTCTGCTCCGCATTAGAGGTCACGGAGCTCCCTGCTGCCTCCAGCCTGGCGGAGCGTTTGCCCCGGGTGGGAAGAGGAGCCCGTGACTCACGCGGCAGCGTTGCTGGCAAAGAGCTCGAGTCGGGAATGTCAAAAAGAGCAAGTTTGCAGGCTATTTTTGCAGCAGGAGGAACCAGAAATCTGGGTCACGGAGGACAGGGTACGGCGGTGGCATGCGGCATCAGCCGGCGCTTCTCCCAACCCGCGATCCCAGCGGTCCGGCTGCAGCGCGCTGGGAGCATCCCAAAACGCAGAGATTTGGGGGCTATTTCCAGCAATTGCTGATGCTGCTTCCCTGTGCGCGCTGCCCTTGGCTTTGGGGACAAAGAGGCCACACTCAATGGTGATGGCAATGGTGACGGCACGGCCAAAAGGCGCTTCCCGAGCTCGCTTTAAGCTAATCCGGAGCCAAGAGGAGCGCGGCAGGAGGGTTTCTGGCTTCCCACTGACTCACTGCTCAGGACTTGGCAGCCCGAGCGCTGTTGATTATCTCTCCTGCCACAGAAAAGAAGGGTTTTTGGCAACGCGTTCCAGAAAACTTGGGTTCCTCCCAGGACAAGTCAGGAAAACTTTTCCGAAGTCGACAATTCGCAGGCTGGAGAGAAGACTTTTCCTGAAAAGCTCGAGGCCGCTGACTGTCTCCCTCCCCGTTCCCATTAGGAAGGCAGCGTTTTCCTGTGGCCGTGAGAATCCAGCTCTGCTTTATCCTGGAAAAGCCCCTCCTGACCTGTCTCCCTCTTCCAGGTGCAGAGAAATCTGGAAAACATAAGAGGATGCGCAGGAAAAGACGGCTGCATTAGCCCTGTTCCGAGGGGAATCAGCCCAGTGGCCCTGCGGAAGCTGATCCCAACATTTTCCTGCTGCATCCAAGGTCCAGGCTGCAAAGCCCATAAATCAGGGACACCCGGTCCCAAGGATGATGGCTGGAAAGGCCATATCCATGGCACCAACAGGGAGCGGAGCCGCTGGGAATGGGCAAACCGGGATTCCTGGCTGCGGATCCGCTGGCCACGGGCATTTGGGCACTGTGTGCCCCAAAAGAGCAGGTGCCCAAAGCGGGGATCTTGCGGGATAGGAGCCTGATGGTGGGACAGGGATCTGGGATTATGGAGGGAGACGGTGAGGAAGGACAGGAGAGAAGGGAGAGGCGGCACAGCCGCTTCCAGTGCCGCTCTCCGACGCGCTCCGAGGCCGGCGGGCAGCCCCTGCGTCCCACGTGGAATGGGAGGAAATCACCCGGCCGGCGGGAACGAGCGCTTCGTTAGGAGCTCTTCACCGCAGGATGGAGTTTAATAAACCCAGGGAGGCTCCCGAGCAGCAGCGCTCGGCAGCAAATCTGCCGCCAAGGTGCTTCCCCTTCGCAGAGGCTTCAAAAGGCTGGAAAACTCCGGAACGGCGGGGGGAAACCTCCCTAATCCGCCCATGGGAGCAGCCTCCCCCCATTAGCGCAGCTCTCCCCTCGGCGAGGGGAAGAGCAGGGAGTCGGGAGCTAAGGAAGTCGGATGCAGCTTGAGCTCCGGCAGCGAAGCCGCGAGCCGGGGACGCGGTCCCATCTGCCGCGCGCTTCCTCCGAGTCTCCTTGCCGCTATTTTGGGGCCTTTCCTGCTCGCCCGCCTCGCGCGGAGGCGGGTGGCTGGGAGGGTGGCACAAGCTGTTGGGCTCTGCGGGGCTTTTCGGTGCTCCTGGAAAAGCTGGGGATGGAGGTGGGGGAATTGGAGAGCTTCCACCTCCCCTGGAGGGGCTCATGGATGCGCTCTGGAATGCCGGTGGCAGCCAGGGACACCCCGGATGGGAATGCCACCCAATGCCACCAGGGCAAGGGCAAAAGGAGCGATGTGCAGAGCAGGGACACCTGGTTCCTCATAGGAATAGCCAGGTTTTGCCTGGCTTGGGCTCAGAGCGCCAGCAGCCAGCGCAGGATCCCTGAAAAGCTCCGAGCGAAGCGGGGGAAAGAGCTGGAAGGGAACACGGCGCCTCGGAGCCGGGAGGTGAGAGAAAAACAGCGCTCACAAGCGCCCACCCTTAACCACCCTGTCTCCAAGGAGCTCTCCGAGCAGCCCCGCTCACTTCCAAAGCGCTCATCCTGCTCAGAGAGCGGAGCGGGGCTGGGAGCATCCCGGGAAGGGCGGGATGAAGGTCTCATCCCCACGGCAGGAGCATCGTGCTGCAACGGGAAGGGCCGGTGGGTTTTCCCGCTGTCCCAAGGGGCTGGAGACTGGCATCAGCCAAGGGCAGGGGGAGGTTCGGGGCCATTCCCGGTTCTCCGGTGCTTCCTTTGGGGAAATGGGACTGGGTTGGAGCAAAGCGGGATGAGAACGGCTCCGTCGGGAGCGTGGGCAGCGGCCAGGGGATAAATCCCAAGCAAGAGGTCGTGCCGAGTCGAATTGCTGGCAATTTTGCAACAGAAAAACAACACATATAAATCTTGGAAAGGGAAAAAAAGTGTCTGTTGGTGCAGGAGGAGCAGCGGGAACAGCGGGAATAGTGGGAGCAGCGGGAGCACCCGCGATGCCCATCAACGGCACCTGCACACATATAGGGTGCAGGAGGCCGGGGCTGCTCCATGGCTGCAGAAACCCTTCCACAAACTGGAGTTTTTAAGGCCAGAACTTGCGGGAATGGCCCATTTGGGGAATTGTGCCCAATCTCGCCACGGTTTCTGCTGTTGCCCTGGTGACACCGCGGGACTCGGCCGCGTTCACGGGTTTCCAGTGACCAAAGGGATGATGCGAATCCCTGATTTCCCTAAGGAAACTCTTGGCGAGCTGCAACATCCAGGCACTGCACAGCGTGGATCACAGCGGCCAGGAGCAGCAATGGGATCCCGGGATAAGGCGGGATGCAGAGGGATACAGGCAGCTCCCGGCTGGCCAAGGCGAGAGGGGGAGCAGCCCAGCACGTGAGCGGGAGTGACAGGGAAAAGGAGAATCCTGGATAAGGCCAGCGGAGAACAAGTCCCAAGGGACTAACCCTTGGCCCGTGGATCCTTGAGCAGATGGATGTGGTGCCCTCTCCTTTGGCACCACGTTATTTTTTTGCACATTTGGGGGACATTTGACTCTCAGGCGCTTGCGGATAAGGGGACAGCAGCAGCATCCCGGGAAGACGCACAGGGACAAGGACCGATTTCCTTTGCAAAGGCTCAATCAGCACCGGGCTGTCCCTTCCCTTCCAAACCAGGCGCCTTCTTCACCCCTAACGCTCGCACAAGCCAAGTGGATGATCCAGATCCGACTTTCCCACCTCCTGGCGGCTCCGGCCCCGTCGGCGCCGCTCGTCGGATCGCGCTCGTGACACCGTTAGCTCATCGGCGCCGGGGTCCCCGCGGTCCCCGCGGTGCCGGTGCCTTCCACGTTGCCGGATGGTTTATGGCCGGGCTGCTGCCGGCTCCTGGCCGGCTGGGGCGAGCCCTGCCTGCGCGGCCGCTGCCTTTCCGATGCCGTAATGCCATAAATCCAGGCTGTTCCCCAGGGATTGACACTCCGGACACGGCATGAGGTTGGGCACGGCGTCCTGGGAGGGTTGCGGCAATTCTGGAGTCTAACGGGGGGGATCAGGACAGACTGCGAGCCCCAGTGCCCCCCTCATGCATCAGCCCCCAGCAAGAGCCCCTGTGCCGCCCATGGAGGCTCCTATTCCAACAGGAATATTTGGTCCTTGCTCCTCCAACCTGCACAAAGGGATGCGGATACCCCGGACCGGGAAGGATGTCCTGGTCCAGGCGATGGGTGAAGCCACCCAGCATCATCCCTGCTCCCACCGGAGGCCGCAGACCCGGCTCTCTATTCCCACAGCTCCGGAGGGCCCTGCTGCAAACGGGAATGAGGCAGGACCAGGGAGCCGGTCGCTATAGAAACCGGCTGCGGGAGGATGGAGCGGAGCCGGGATGCCAAGCCGGGCGCGGAGACGCTCCCCGCATCCCGGGAATGGCTCCAGCAGCTCCGTCTCCCGCCGTGACAGGCAGCAGGGCAGGAACACGGCGCATTTTGCAGCCGGGGCGCTGGGTTATCGCGGCTCGAGCCCGGTCCCTACGTGCGCCGACTAATCAGCACCACCTACAAAGGAGCGTCTGGGCCCGTTTTCTGCTGACTGGTGTAGGAGCACAACGGACCACGGCAAATTAGGGCCGCCAATTAACGCTCCTCTTGGGGCTAATTAAGTATTTCTTTCCTACGAGCTTCCTCCCCTCCCCTAAACACTTGGCCAACTGGTTTCCAGGCCCAGGGCAATGGAGTAGGTGGCAGCAGCCCCCATCACATTCCCCCCAGATTCATGGGGATGGAGCAGCCGCTTTTTGGGAAGGGGGCTCAGCCTGGAGGTGCCATGGGGACGGTCCCTGCTCTATGGGTGCAAGAGGGGACAGTGGCCAGGGCCATGGTCATGGGGAAGCAAAGCAGAAAGGAGAGGGGAGAGGGAATACATAAAGGGGGGAAAATGAGAAAGGAGGAAGATTTGGAGATGGGAAAACATCTCGTCTGCTCCTGCCCCGGCCCCAGGAGAGCATCAGCTCCCGGGCCTCTCCTCCCGTCTCCATGGCGACCGATTTGGTGCTCTCTAAAGCGCTCGCTCCCCCCGTCTCCCCCCATCGGGTTTATTTCGTGGTTTGAAATTAAAGTGGTTGAAACGGCCCTGGTCTGGGAGCCTCGAGGGGGAGCGAGGGGAGCGGAGCCCTGTGGAGGGAGAAGGGGGACCCGGGGCCAGCTTGTCCCAAAGAGGCCGTCTGGGAATGGTGGTTTTCCCGGTGGGATGAGTGCTCCTGAGGAAGGTGCGGGATGCTCCAGCGATCCCAGTGTGGTCCGGTCCGGAGGATGGAGACCAGCGGCATCGTTCACTGAATGTGGCCTTGGGAAATGTCCCGGCAACTTCACTCCACTTGTGCAAGGAGGGGAGATCAGCATCCATGAGCCCCTCCGTCCATGCAGGACAAGGTCCCTCCGAGCTCATTCCCTCCATCCCTGTGGGATAGGGTCCCTCTGAGCCCGTCCGTGTGGGACAGGATCCCCCTGACCCCTTCCCTCCATCCGTGAGGGACTGGGTCCCTCCAAGCCCGTCCCCTCCATCCCTGTTGGGATAGGGTCCCTCTGAGCCTCTCCCCTCCATCCCTATGGGACAAGGTCACTCCGAGACCGTTCCCTCCATCCCTGTGGGACTGGATCCCTCTGACCCCTTCCCTCCCTGTGGAACAGGGTCCCTTTGAGTCCATCCCCTCCATCTCTATGGAACAGGATCCCTCTGACCCCTTCCCTCCATCCCTGTGGGACAGGGTCTCTCTGAGCCCATTCCCTCCATCCCTATGGATCAAGATCCCTCGAAGACCATCCCTTCCATCCCTGTGGAACAGGATCCCCCTGACCCCTTCCCTCCATCCCTATTGAACAGGATCCCCCCAAGCCCGTCCCCTCCATCCCTATGGGACAGGATCCCTCTGAGCCCATTCCCTCCATCCATGCAGGACAGGATCCCTTCAAGCCCGTCCTCTCCATCCCTATGGACCAGGATCCCTCCGAGCGCATCCGCTCCATCCCTATGGACCAGGATCCCTCCGAGCGCATCCGCTCCATCCCTGTGGAACAGGATCCCTCTGGGACATTCCCACTCCAAAACCCCATCCCGACGGCTGCTCGGCGCGTCTGGAGCGTCGGGGCTAATGAGCGCGGGCGCATCTGCTCCCTGCCGACAGCCGAGCTGCCGGGGAGTGTTGTGCTTAAATATTTTTCCCAGAAAATTCCAACACGTTGAGATTGAACTTGTCTGCCTGAAATAATTGGTCTGGACATTTTTTTTTTTTTTCCCCAGTTAAAGGAATAAGAACATTGGATTTTTTTTTTTTTTTAAGCTAGGAAACATTTCATTTCACAAAGCAATTTATATGAAAGGAGAGGTAAGCGCAGAGCAGAGGTCGGCTCAACCGGTTGAAGCAGTAGAAAAAAACAGATAATTCATAACTCCAAAACCAGATGATGCTGTGGATTTTTATTGGCATTTTTTTGCAGTAAGATTTTGTCTTTTTAACCCTTGTTAAGATGAAAGTGTTTTGAAATCCCGGTTCTACTGGGGAAGAGCTTCCCAGTCCTGGGTTGGGATGTGGGATGCCCACATCTGGGCAGCAAATCCCCACATCCGAGCAGCAGAGTCCAACGCTTCCAAGCGATCCCGGTGGGATCAGTGGGATCCCGGGATAACCGGGCGCAGTTCCACGCTCGCCGGGCGGATGTTGCCACCGTGTGGGCAGCGCTCGCAAGCAGCGGCTCATGGGGATGTATCAGGATCCTCCAATACTTGGGAAGGGGAAAAATAAATCCATGGGGATCAGGGCTCCCATGCAAGTGGCTGCACAGCCCTCCCTGAGCTCCGTGTCGGAGCTGGTGGCACCAGGACTCGGTGTGGGCGCCTGGCACTGTCACCTGCGGCTCCACGGCCACCGCTAAGGAGGTGGAAAACCAGGTCTGGGAACAGGAGGTTTCATTGCCGGAATAGATGCTCATCCCGGGAAAAGAAGACAATGAGCTTGGGAGCTACCGGGAGCCACGAGGACGAAGGTGACGTGAAAATGGAACAGGCATCAAACCAAGAGATGCTGCTGCATGAGCCCATGGGGGCACCCAAATATATAGTATTATATTATATATATCCAAATAAATACATAAATGTGCGTGTGTTCTCATGAAGAACCTTGGCTCACAGTGGGATCCCCAAGGCATCCGGAAGAGCTGCCTGCTCCAGCATCATCCCTGCGATGTCCTGGATGCGCCTGGAGCTGCCTGCAGCCCGAGGTGGTTGGGAATTGCCATAACATCTTGCTTAGTTACTTGCATAGCTTTTAATCTAAGAGTATTTATTTTATTTTGAAATTCCCCAGTGTAGGAATGGGATTAGCCCCGGCTCCGTCACAGGAACACGGTGGCTGCTCCTCCCGAACAGGCTTTTGGCCGGCGCTCCGGGCAATCCAACATCCTTAGGCTGAGCTTAGCGTCAGCTTTAAATTGCTTTTAGGACCAAGGCAGCACCACCCTTAATGCAAACACCGGGATTAGGAGGTGCCACAGGGACCTTGTGCCGATCGGCACAAACCAGAGCCGGGCGCAAGGCTTTGGATGGAGGAAAGAGCCAGCTCTGAGGCTGGGAGAAGGATCCCAGTGTTTCCAATTGGGCTTTTCCAGTTTCCAGAGCTTTTACGGTTGATTTTGATGGAAATGAGAGTAGAAGGGGTTGCAATAGGATTGCAATAGGAAAATTGCAGCAGGAAATGGGAGCAGAAGGGGTTGCAATAGGATTGCAACAGGAAATGGGAGCAGAAGGAGTTGCAATAGGATTGCAACAGGAATATTGCAGCAGGAAATGGGAGTGGAAGGGGTTGCAATAGGATTGCAATAGGAAAATTGCGACAAGAAATGGGAGCGGAAGGGGTTGCCACAGGAAAGGGGCGCTGGAAAAGCCCCATTCCTCCCCATAAGGAGCACCTGGGAAGCCACAACATCCTCCCCAACCCGCAGCCACTTCTTCTTTAGGATCCTTTATAAAAATCTCTTTGTTGGGAGGAAAAATAGGATCTCCCTCCCATTTACCTTCCAGGGCAGCTCTAACCCCGCTCCCCTCTGCAAAAACACCCGGGGAAGGGGTCTCTTTTCAGCTCCATTGGATTCAAAGGGATCTTTGTCCGGGGGGAGGCAGGAAGAGCCCTTCCCCATCTCCCTTCTGACCCTCCTGCCTCCGTCTGGGTCTGTTTTAAGCCGGGACACACAGGGCAGCACCCTGGGGACAGCATAAATATCCCCCGTGCACCGGGATGACGGCGGCGTCACCCGGCTCCGTGGGATGGAGCCTGTCCGCGTGCGCCAGGACCTGGTGTCACATCCGAGGTGGAATTATTGCCTGGGTATCGCTTTGCTGGGCAGGTTTTTCCTTGCATTTAGGGAAGACTTTTTGGAGCGTTGGCTGCTCATCTGCATTGACCCTTCCTTGCAGCGAGGGGGTCCCTCGTGGCAGCAATTCCGAACAATTCAATATTTGGAGAGGAGAAGAACAAGGAAACAGCCCGCAGGGACCCTCCGGTAGCACCGACGCGAGCGGCACAAAGGCAGCAGGAATCCGGATTAAAAAGGGGAGCGGGAATTGCGGAGCAAGGGTCCCCACTGCAAATCCATCATTAAAATCCAACCGGGATATTGTGGCAACACGGAGAAATCTGCCCTTTCCGGGCCCCTGCCCTAGGGCTCAGCCTCCCCCTGGGAAAGGGGCTCGGGGAGCAAATGGAGCAAATCCAGCTGTGACCCCACAGCTGGGCGGGGAGGGCCCAGCTGTTCCGGGCGCGGGGTCACCGAGTTCATGGCGAGATTTTAGGGAGAGATAGGGGAAAAGTGACACCCTCGGGAGCCAGCGGGCCCGGAGACCCCCCCGGGGCTGCATCCTGCCCAGTCCCTCCGGTGGATCCAGGCAAAAAGCCACTTCCTTGGCTTTAAAGGAAGGAATTAAGGGAGGGAATAAGGTGTCCTCCAGTGCCACAGCCCTGTCAGGCCCTGTCCCAGCAGGAGCGCATTGCAATCCCAATCCCGCTCCGGGATCCTCGGCAGGAGCCAGGCGCATTCCCACTGGTCCCTTCCTCTCCTGCCCGGCTGGGAATCCAGCCCGGCTGCACGCAGGGATAAACGGGAATGAGGAGGGAAGATGCAAATGGGGCAGGAGGGTGCGGAGCGGGCGGCTCGGCACAAGCTCAGACACGCTCACCGGGAGCACAGGAGGATGCAAAAATAATAGTCAGAGCAGGGAAAGTCAAGTGGTAAATCTATCAGCAAAGCTGTGATTTTTTTGGTTATTTCTCTTGTTTTTTCCCCCAAAATGACCTCTGATGGGAGGCTGAAGGGGTTTCCAAGCGGCCCCTGGTTTGTCCTGGTGCTGCCGGCCTCGTGGCGCGTCCCGCCGGTCGCTGTGTTCCCGGCATCACGTTGTTCCCAGGAGGGATCCCGTATTATTTGCAGGGAATCTGGGGTTATTGGGGGTTCAACCACTGTAACGAGAGGCTAATTGCAAACAGCCACCCCGGCGGGCGCTCCTGTTCCCGGCTGATGGGAAACCGGGACGTTGCCGGGCGGAAAAACGTGGGGAAGGGGCAAAATCCCGAGTGCACGAGGTCCCGGGTGCGGAGATGCCAAATCTCCTGGGAAGAAGGAGCAGGGATGCTGGATGAGGGGCATTTGGAGCAAAACGGGGCTTGTTCCTCAGGTAGCAGCAAGGGGATGAGCCCTGAGGACAGCAGTGCCTGAATCCCGTTTTCCCGCTTGGAGCAGGGCAGGAATGCGGAGTGGGTCAGGCCCTTCCCGCCCCACCAGCTCCGGGCTGACTAAGGGCAGGGAAATCCGTCCCCCCCACATCCTTCCCATCCAGTTTTGGGGAATGGGAGCGGGATGAGATCCCTATCCGGCCTCATTTATGGTAATTTCTCCCAATTGCTAAAACCACAACTCCCATCTCCGGAGCCCTTAGATTTACCCAGAGCAACTGAAGGCGCCTCCGGATAACAAAACAAATAGATAGCAAAATAAACAATAACGAAACAAACAGAAAAACTGGTGTTTGCGGGTTTTTTTCCCTTTCCTTTTAAGAGGAGGATATTGATAACATGGGAGGTAGAAAGAGCCCCATAACTCACAATAAACCCTTGTCCCTCCTCTGTGCAAACCCAGCAAATGAGAGGCCTTTGGTGACACTTAATCCATGATCCCCTCCCTGCCGTCTAATTTTGCCATCTAATTTTGGGGGGATTTTGCTGCTCTTTCCCCCAGCCCCTCCTCTGCCATCTAATTTATCATTAACGCCCTGACACGAAACTAAATAAAAGAGTTGCCTCCCCAGGCCCCCGCACCTTGCACTGCATCCAATAAGCATGTAAGAGCAGATAATAATAATAATAATAATAATAATAATAATAATAATAATAATAATAATAATAATAATGTTATTTGGCTGGAGTTATTTAGCTGGGTTTGAGACCCACCTTGTCACATCTTCCCTGAGCTGCTTCTTGCTCAGCGCGACTCTCCTTTAGAAACAACTTTTTTTGTTTTATGGGGGAATTTTTGACTTTGATTCCTCTCAAAAATAGGAGAGGGGGAGAAAACCACGTCGTGAGGAGGGGGTTTGAGGCCAGGGGGTGGTTTGCAGGGCCCTGTCCTGGCATCATCTGGGATTCGCTCCTGGTTAAGAGCGCTCGGGGTTTCTACCTGCAGGACGGAGCCCGGTGGATGCCCCCGCGGTCGTGGCGCGATCCGTGGTTATTAATGGTGATTAATGAGCTCCTGCCCGCGGGGCATTTCCTTTCTCCTTCCCTTTCTCCGGCTTTGGGATCCTTTCTGCGGGAGACACATTCTCCAGCGCTTCCCAAATCCCAGTCAGAGCCTTTCCCTGTCCTTCCCAACACATTGCACCGAGAAAAAACCACTTTTGCAATGTTCACTCCCAGTTTTGTGCTACATTTTGTGTGTTTTGGGAGCTCAATCGCCCCATGCTGCTCCAGCAAGAGCTCCCAGCCACCGTTTTTTCCACGGCAAAGAATTAAAAATACATCCCAAATGCTCTTTCCATCGGGATACTAACTCCTGAGGCCCTCAAAATAGAAACACATGTTCAGGGGAGCCCCTGGGCACTCGTGTCTGGCCTACAAATTAGACGGAAGCGGCTATCGGTTTCCAATTATACGTTTAGGGGAAAAAACGTTTCTTTTGGGCAAAAATCTGTCCAAGGAAGCTCTGTCACCCCCATTACAACATATGAAGGACCAACAAGTATCCGGTTGTGACAATGACACTCGCCTACACCCCGAGCACCCAGATGTGGGCAGATGTGGGCGCCGCTCACGGACATATTGAGGGGGACAAAGCCAAGGATGAGCCAGCGCTGTAAAAAAAAAGGAAAAAAAATCTTTATTTCTCAGCCTGGATTCCATATTGCACGCGGGAATGAACACTTTCATCGTCGTATACTTACAACAGCTTCAAATAAATAAAGGTACGGTAAATCGAAACAGGAAAAATATATATAATAATAAAAACAATACATGGTTGGAAAGGGCTGGGGTTTTCCCTCCCCTTGGTGGATAGTTTTACACATGGTTTGGGCTGGGGGACGAGGCGGCAGCAGAGGGAAAGGTTGGGAATAAATTATTCTTATGGGAAGAATTGTCCCTGCAGCCACGTCCGGCCGGGAAGCACCCACAAAGTGCGACATTTGGAGGCCGATCGGGCGAGGATGAGGGACGGGAATGAGGGAAATTCCCAAAGAAATCCAGGCTGCTGCGCTGGCCCCCCACATCGCCAGGCCCCGGGGGGGTCTATAACCCCCAGCCCCAAATAAACCCCTAGGAACCAGGATTACAAAGCACCACAGCGCGTCCAAGCTGAGGTTTTCCTGAGTCTGAAGCCGGCTGCATTTTTTAATGCAGCACCTTTTTATAAAAGTTTATTTTTTTACAAGATACTTTCATTTTTCCTCTACCTACACCAACATTTTTTAATGAAAAAAAAACCCATTTCTCACTTCTTTTGCACCCGTTTGGAAGTAAAGCAATGTCCCTCGTGCCGTTATAAAGGTGCCTTTTTATCCTTTCTGCTATTTTAACGACACAAATTGATTTCTTTCCCCTCAAAGCCCGAGCTGGCCCGGCCCCCAGCCCCTGCCCGCGGCTCTTTGTTTCTCTTCCTCCCGCACCCGCCGCTTCCTCTGCTCCTTCCCGAAGTCCCAAACATGCCCGTTCCGACCGTCTGCGCTTCCTATTTTTCCTTTTTTTCCCCCATTTCCTCTCCACGCATTGCCACTCCCCTTCCCTGTCTTTCTGGAGGGAGGCTGCTGGTAAATTATTATTATTATTATTTATTTTTTTGCAAATCGCTCGATTTCTTTAAAACATATTTAAGAACAATTAGAGGGTTTTTTTCTTTCTTTTTCTTTCTTTTCTTTTATTTTTCCCCCCTCTCTTTGTTTTTTTCGCTGTGAGCGGGCGGCTCCGGGTGTTTGCGCGGAAACTTTTGAGGTATTTTCGTGTTGCGCCCCCAGCCCCGCCGCCGCCCGCGCCCACGCGCGACGCGACCCCCTATTGCGCGTACAAAACATTCCTGAGTTGCCGTGCGCGGCCTGCGCAGCGCAACGGGCACAACCTGCGCAAAACCCGCGCCCTTTGCGCGGCTCCCGCACGTTCGCCGCCCTCCGCTCCAAGCGCCTCCGCGGGATTTGTTTTATTTTTCGCTTAAAAATCCCGTTTTTGCAGCCATCCGTGTTGCTCGGTTTCCGCGGCCGTTCCTCCCCGCGCCGCTTTGCAGCTCCCTCCGCCCCGGGCAGGGAGAATCGCAAGGAAAAATACCGGGAAAAAAGGGGATCCGCGGGGGATCCCGTGCGCGGGTTTCCCCTTGGTTGCTGCTGCAGAGCGGGGTTTAAGGGAGATCCGCGGATTTGGGGCCCAATCGCGAGAAAAGAGGCATTTCTGTCCTAAAAACTCACCGAGGGGGAGAGGGGTGACCGCTGAAACCTGAATTTTTTGGGAAAAAAAATTCCCCTCCTTTGCTCAGCACGGGAGGAGCGAGAGAGGCGACAGAAAATGCACTTAGCCAAAAGCCCGCTGAAAACCAGACTAAAACAAACATCGCTTTTAGCAACAATTCAGCGCCTCCAAGAAAAATATTGCTTAACAGAGACAAAATACGCCTGGCCTTAAAAAAAAAAAAAAAAAAAAAAAAAACGATTTTTTTTTTTTTAACTCACTAATGGAATTAAACCGAAAAAAAATCAAAATCAGCCGTGCCAGAGCTGAATATTTTCTTTTCGATCCTTCAATTTTCCCTTCCTCCTTCCTTTTCTTTTGCTTTCCCATAAAATGCTACTCGCAGGGATTGCTTTACGGGAGAAGTGGGAATCTCCGGGCTTCCCGAGCAGCCGAAACAGGGGCCGAAAAGAAGGGGAGAAATAATAGAATATATATTAAAAAAAAAAAAAAAAAAAAAAAAAAATACCAGAAAAAAAAAAAAGCTTTGATTCGCGTTTCCAAAACAGAGGCGACTTCAGAGAGCTCGTGGGGCTTTGATGCCAAAGGAGGGTGGAAATCACATCAGGAATCGTCCAAAGAGCCAGTTCGGAAGACACGGGGGTTGCAGGAAAAAAGTTAAAGTGGGATATGATTTCCTTTACAGAGGGGAGAGACATTCCCGCCGCATTCCTGCCCGCATTCCAGCTCGGAGCTGGGGAGGGATCAGATTGTCCATCTGGGCCCTATTGCTCGCGCTCCTGGATCCGATTTCTGGGGCCCATAAAGCGTTTACAGGCCGGCTCCCTCCAGGCTACCCGAGATAGGGTTATTAGCCAGCAAACAACTCCCTTTTTCTTTTTTCTTCCTTCTTTTTCCTGCATTATACACACAGCGGTTTCGCATACCACCCCCTCAAGCCTTCTGTTTTCTTTTAGCCAACAGAATTTCCGGGTCTTTTTAAAGTTTCGTGTTTTCTCGCTGCCGCTCCGCGCGGCGAACATTACGGCGCTGTTCGCGCCGCGAGGGCCGAGGCCGCTCGCCGCTTAGATCGGGGCCAAAAAAGGAGGCTTTGGGCTACGTGAAATCATTATTTCTCTCTGCGTGGGATGATTAGCGGTTGAATCCGACACCTTTGTGGCGGAGAGGGGAGGAATTAGCTCTGTTCTCCGCTGTTTGCAGCTGCGTTTTCGGCGGGGAGCGCCGCGCGGGCTGCGGGAGGCGGCGGGATCCCTTGCAGCCCCGTCCCGCGCTGCCCGGCCCGCACATTTCGCCCCCATTCGCTTTGCTCGGGGTCACGCGTGGCATTTTGCAGCGGGGATCGAGGCGAGGGGGAGATTTTTAAACGCGTGGGTTTGGCCGCACCAAGGAAACAACCCCGGCCCGTCGCATACACAGGAATTGAAGCCCCTTCCCGGCTAAATCCGTGCACAAAATCCGCCCTCCCACGCGGGACCCACCGGCTCCTCCGCGGACCCCAAGAGGGGCCGGGGCGGCGGGGCCCGCTCCCCGCGGCCCCCATCGCGATCCCGGTCCCGATCCCGCTGCCGCAACCTTCCCTGCGCTGTCCTTAGGGATCCTCCAGGCTATAGCCCCGGAATTTGAGGCTGGGGGGCACGGGCATGGCGTTGCCCCCCAGGTGCCAGCTCCAGAGCGGGTGAGTTTTGGAGAGAGCCCACGAGTTCTTGCCGCCCAGGGAGGACGCAGGACACAGGTCCCCGTCGTCCCCCACGACCAGCGAGGGAATGCACGGGAAGCTGCCCATGAGGCTGAAGGAATTGCGCGCCGGCGGCGGCCCCGCGCTGCCCAGCCGCTTGCAGGGAGCGTTTCCCTTCCTGCCTTTCCTCCGCGGGGGCTTTGGCGGCCGCCCCTTCGAGGATCCCTGGCGCTCGGCGCCTCTGGCGACGCGGCAGCGCTTGGGGACCCTCTCCGAGCCGGGGCTCTCGGTGCCTTTTGCAGCCGGGGGGTCGCAGGGCTCCGTCCTCCCGCAGTGCCGCAAACTTTTGGCGTCCACGTTGAAGCCCTTCGCGTAGCACCAGAGCTTGGACTGCCGGATGAGGCGGTCGAAATGCTCCCTGCGCGGCTCCCCGGGGGCCGCGGGGCCGAGCCCCTCGGCGGGCGGCGGGGCCGAAGCCGGCCCGGGCTCTGGGGAGGGGGGCCCGGGCCGCCTCTCCGCCCGCTCGGTCGGGCTTAACGAGCCGCTATTGTCCGAGGCCGCTTTGTGCAAATCGTCCCCTTTGGAGCAGGGCTCGGCGGCCCCCCCGCCGCGCTGCTTTTGTTGCGGCTCCCCCCCGGGGGTGCTGCTCGGGGAGGGCGAGGGGGAGCAGGAGGAGCAGGAGGAGGAGGAGGAAGGGGAGGCCTCCTGCTTCGCCTGCGGCTCCGGCTGCGCCGCCGCTGCCGGAGCCGGGCTCCAACTTTCCAAAGTTGCCGCTCGCCAAGTCCGGGCCCAGAGCTGCTGCGAGAGGAAGAGGAGGCCGGGCTCGGCCCGCGGGGCTCTGGCCGCGCTCGGGGGCGGCTCCGCGGCGCGCTCGACGCCCGCGGGCTCGCGGGGGGGCTGCACGCGGGGCAGGGCCGCCT